>JAWPHD010013712.1:0-66282 GCA_037043455.1 Cyrtodaria siliqua | reverse complement strand
AAACCTGTTTTACAATCAAAGGGAAATAACTTTTGTTTACTATAATTACAATTATATCTATCAATATCAGAAATGGTGCTAATTCCTGACACAGATTTCCTGCAGGGTGTATGGCAATATTCCAGCTTGATTTCATTCACCCATTGCTTTCGGCTCAAGGTGAAATGAAATCATCCCATACACCCTGCTGGAGAGCTGTGTAAATAATACATTCAGACAGACCCAGGGTTCTCCACAGCACCTTTAAGCACCGCAACAGAAAACATTACTGCAGCATATTAACATATCTGACGTCATCTAAACTACATCATGATTTCTCTTACAAATTGTCACCGTATAACAGGTCAGTTGACATCAAACTGAAACTTCCATGTTAAGGAGAGGAACTCGATAAGAATATTTCTTTTGTTCCAATCCTATTGACTTTGTATTTATTTAAATATATATATTGTAAAAAAGCTGAATAAAATATGTTTAAACCAAACTTCCACTGGGACTGGGTGTGTTTGATAAATAGAATCTTACATTCGTGACTGTGTATTTTTTACTTTAATAAACTTGCAGAGCATGGCATCCTATCATTTTAATCCAACTTGTTAATAAAGTCAATAATACACAGTCACTCATAATATCCTGAGTATACTCTCTTCATGTTTAAATCAGTAGTCACGTTATAGCTATTTAAACAAGTATTCCACTTGTCCTTGTCCATGTACATAGATATCTAACAGGTAGATTGTTGTAGCGATGTCTATCTGGTTAGCTCATTCAAGAGAGCATCAGAATGATAGTCCAGGAGTCCTGGGTTTGTGGCCGGGTCTGGCTCCACATTTTTCTAGCCGTGTGATGTTTAAATGTGCAGCTGGACCAAGGTTAGGTTGAACCCAGAACCCTCCGTCTACCATTCAGATGCTATTCTGACTGAGCTTATCAGCCTGGAATGAATTCAGAACACACCCCAAGGTGAGAGTCCAAGGTTCTAGCCTCGGACACGCTACACATTTTTTAACCCTGTGAAAAACTTACTTAAGAAGTATATAGTCTTAAAACCAAAGGGAACCATAGAGCATGAGATGTTCCTTTTATTATTTACTAACTAAATATTAAATAAAAAGTCCTTGTATGATTAATTTGTATAAATTCTTATTTTTGATTTTCCAATTTCTTTTTACAGGAGAGGAATGATGTACTGAATTTGATGAATGAGCAGCATGTATCAGAACAAAATGCTGAAACATTTAAACTGAAACTGGAACAGGACGAGGAGACAGAAAGACTGAGAAAGGTTTGTACAAGATGTGTATGTGGCATACCAAACTGTACAAGGCATATATATGTGGCATATCAAACTGAGGAAGTTTGTACAAGATATGTATGTGCCATACCAAACTGCACAAGGCATCTGTATGGTATATCAAACTGAACAAGAGATATATATGGTGTACCAAACTATGGAAGGTTTGTACAAGACATATATGGTGTACCAAACTGTACAAGGCATCTACATGTACCAAACTGTACATGACATGTATGGTGTTCCAAACTGTACAAGACATGAATATTGTATACCAAACTGTACAAGACATGTATATGGTGTACCAAACTGTACAAGACATGTATATGGTGTACCAAACTGTACAAGGTGTATGGTGTACCAAACTGTACAAGACATGTATATGGTGTACTAAACTGTACAAGACATGTATGGTGTACCAAACTGTACAAGACATGTATATGGTGTACCAAACTGTACAAGGTATATGGTGTACCAAACTGTACAAGACATGTATATGGTGTACCAAACTGTACAAGACATGTATGGTGTACCAAACTGTACAAGACATGTATATGGTGTACCAAACTGTACAAGGTATATGGTGTACCAAACTGTACATGACATGTATGGTGTACCGAACTGTACATGACATGTATATGGTGTACCGAACTGTACATGACATGTATATGGTGTACCAAACTGTACATGACTTGTATGGTGTACCAAACTGTACATGACATGTATATGGTGTACCGAACTGTACATAACATGTATGGTGTACCAAACTGTACATGACATGTATGGTGGACCAAACTGTACATGACATGTATATGGTGTACCGAACTGTACATTACATGCATATGGTGTACCAAACTGTACAAGACATGTATGGTGTACCAAACTGTACATGACATGTATATGATGTACCAAACTGTACAAGACATGTATGGTCTACCAAACTGTACAAGACATGTATATGGTGTACCAAACTGTACAAGGTATATGGTGTACCAAACTGCACATGACATGTATGGTGTACTGATCTGTACATGCCATGTATATGGTGTACCGAACTGTACAGTACATGAATATGGTGTACCGAACTGTACATGACATGTATGGTGTATCAAACTGTACATGACATGTATATGGTGTACCGAACTGTACATGACATGCATATGGTGTACCAAACTGTACAAGACATGAATGGTGTACCAAACTGTACATGACAGGTATATGGTGTACCAAACTGTACAAGACATGTATGGTGTACCAAACTGTACATGACATGTATATGGTGTTCCAAACTGTACAATACATGTATATGGTGTACCAAACTGTACATGACATGTATGGTGTACCAAACTGTACATGACATGTATATGGTGTTCCAAACTGTACAATACATGTATATGGTGTACCAAACTGTACATGACATGTATATGGTGTACTGAACTGTACATGACATGTATGGTGTACCAAACTGTACATAACATGTATATGGTGTACCGAACTGTACATAACATGTATGGTGTACCAAACTGTTCATGACATGTATGATGTACCAAACTGTACATGACATGTATATGGTGTACCGAACTGTACATGACATGCATATGGTACACCAAACTATACATGACATGTATGGTGTACCAAACTGTACAAGACATGTATATGGTGTACCAAACTGTACATGACATGCATATGGTGTACCAAACTGTACAAGACATGTATGGTGTACCAATCTGTACAAGACATGTATGGTGTATCAAACTGTACATGACATGTATGGTGTACCAAACTGTACATGACATGTATATGGTGTACTAAACTGTACATGACATGTATGGTGCACCAAGGTTTGTACAAGAAATATATATGGCATATCAAACTAAAAACAATTGTGCTACGCATATGTCTTATCCGACTGTAATTACACAATTACATGCATAGGTTTTATACACAGATGTGTTCGCAAGAATTGCATTGCGAAGCGACATCATGTGTTTAAGATAATAAGTGCAAGATGTCTGCTATTTATTTGTATAACATGAAACCATTACAATTAATACGTTGCAGGAGTTTGCCATCCGCGGTAGGATGGGTTTGAAGGAGATCCAGCTGCAGGCGTTGGCTGACGTACATGACCAGGGAAAGTTGTCCGACCAACAGATGAAGTGGTTGATGGAGGAACACCAGAAGAACCAGAAGTCCTTGGAGTCTATGTATGACGAGGAGATATCGAAACAGAGGATGACCCTGGAGGAGAAACTGGCCAGGAGAAAAGCTCTGGCATCTCTTGCTGTAGGTTTTTTTTGTGTTTTTTTATGCCCCCGAAGTGAGGCATATGTAATCGCACTGTCCATCCATCCATCCTTCTATCCAAAACAATCAGGCCTAATATTCATCAAACTTTTGAGCACAAGAATCGGACTCTACTCAAAATCTCAATTTTTTTAATTCCAAATAAAAACAATTTTACAAGCAAATTACTATATTTACTTACAGAAATGACTAATTTTAAAGGTAATTTAACAGAAAATGTCTGAAAATCAAAATTCTTACCCATACTTTTGTGTTTATAGGGTTTGCAAAAAAATGAGAGTTTGAGTCTGAGTCTGATTCTTGTGCTCAAAAGTTTGATGAATTTAGGCCCAGCTGGTCTCAACCGCATCTTCGAAAGAACTGAAGGAATTTCCATGAAACTCCATACAAATGTTAACTACAATGAGAAGGGGTGTTGTTCGCACCTCATCACTTACCTCGCAGGTCAAGGTCAGTCTTGGTTGTCAAAGGTCAAATGGGGTCATTTGTCACTTACTTGTGACATTTATTGCATTCTTAATGTCAAATGTAATAATTTTTCTATGTTTGTATTTGCTTATGGAGCATATGCATCAACATGTGAATATATTTAAACAGCATTTTAACTGAATAAATTACCTCTGTTCTGGAGTTCAAGGAAGAAAGTAAACATTTAGTGCGATTTTTTGCTTGTTTAAGAAATATTTAGTTAATAACTAGGATACATATTATGTTGTGGGATAAATGATAAGATTCTGAAAAGTTTTCGAGGAAAACTTATATAAAATCAACTCCGAAACGTTAAAGTTTTAGATTGTTAACAAAGCATCTTTTTCATGTGAGCTACATTAAATGGAATAGGTAGAGATGTAAATATGACTTGTTTCTTTCATTTGCAGGAAACACAAGAGGAAGATAATGATTATTTGCTCAACACGGTTGCAAGTCAGCAGATCCTAACGATTGAAAAGATGAAAAAGTATGTATTGTGCTGCAATGTATGTGTTTATAACCAAAGATTCTGTATTGTTACAGATTAGACTGTTGTCCTGAGTGAGAAATAATGTTAACTTTTTACGCGCCCTTTTGCAAAACTATAAAAACCATAAAGCATCACTTATATTGGCGTCAGGCCTATCAATTTATCACACCAAAGTTGTTGAGACAAAATACTAAAATATAAAGAATATAGGCATCATTTCATATATTTTCTTTTATTGAGTTTGGAAACCTGTGTTTAAACATGTTCTACCCCCAACGGGGTGGCAATAAAGATTATATTGAGGGCTGGCGTGGCGCAGTCGGTAGCGCGGCGGATTTGTAACCGGAGGCCCCGGGTTCAATCCTCCGTGGTGCCACTGTGTTCCGTCGGCGTGTTCTTGGGCAAGACACTTTTCCTTAGCCTCGTCCGTCGGATGGGGACGTAAACCGGGCGGTCCCGTGTATCGGTCTATTCTCCGAGCACGTTAAAGAAGCATAGGAATCTATTCGATAATAAGAGTAGGGCAGGTTCCCGGATTCCTATGTATCCTTCCCCTCTCTCTGGGGTGGCTCTAAGTAACCTGTACTGTGTTGATGAGCCGTTAAACAACATTCAATTCAATAAAGTTTATAGTAAAGACAAAGATATATGTTCCTCCGAGTGTTACTTAGCGACTATGTAGTTACTTAAAGGCACACGGCAAAATTACACTACACAAGTGTTTATCCAAACCCAAACAGGTGTTCAGTATAACGGCTGGTTAAAGCTGTTTATATTGTGTCTATAGAGTTTGGATTTTGAAAATAGGTAAGTTAGATATATAACTCGTCGTAAGGTTTAGAATCAGTATACATACATCTGTTGTAAAATGTGCCTGTTGATGGCGGGATAGGGACTTCAAGATTTAATTGATTTACTTAAAACTTAAGGCAATGTTGATGAAAACTGCACCTAGTGCTTGCTCTGACTCGTAACCAAATTGGTTTGTTTATAAGGGAACAATCATATAAAGATACAGTTAAAATAAATTCCTGTACTGTACACGTAAGGTTAGCCAACTAACATTTCGATTTGAAGGAACAAAAGTCTGACACCGGCTGAGGCTAATCAGATGATTGATGAAGCAAAGAAGGACATGATGGCCATCAAGGAGAAGATGGAGAAGGAACGAGCTCACAGAGAGAGCGAGCTTCACAAGAGACTCAGCGAGTTGAAACGCAAGCGTCTGAGTGACATGCAGAAGGAGCATGAACTCGAGCAGCGAGAGTTTGAGAAGAAGTGTAAGGAGATGCAGACAGACGGACCCATAGGTACAACATCTTAGCTTTATAATCTTAGGGCTGTTAAAACATACATGGGACCCCAGGAAGGCACTTTTGAAA
The DNA here is from genome assembly GCA_037043455.1 of Cyrtodaria siliqua. Lineage (NCBI taxonomy): Eukaryota > Metazoa > Mollusca > Bivalvia > Adapedonta > Hiatellidae > Cyrtodaria > Cyrtodaria siliqua. Next base: position 60,338 of record JAWPHD010013712.1, on the reverse strand, counting down.
TTGAACACCCACCCATAAATGCAAAATTGTGGAAAATAGGATTCAACTTTGCACAATTGCCTTCCAGAGGTACCGTGCATGTTTTGATGGAATAGCCCTTAGAAACAATCATGAAACAGAAGAATAGCAAATTTTGTTTCGACAAAATGCGTCATGCTTCAATGAGGTTTAAAAGTTTTTGTTGCAAGTTGTCGATAACCTTATTTTATCTATAAATATTACACCTCATTTGCATATTCCACTCTTTGTTTAATGTGACATCATCCGGTCCATAAAGTTGCATATTGACCGGGCGCCCGATCCGATAGCTATATTAACGGACGTGTGAAAAGAACAACGTCAAAATAAATCATAAAACGTATTGATTTAACTTGTTGGTCAGATTCGGTATAATATAACAAATAGTGTGTGGTGCTTCGGTCCATATGAAGTTTATGGACTGGGCAATCAGACCTAAACGTTATATGGACATCAGCTTCGCTTCGGTCCATATAACATTCTAGGTCTGACTGCCCAGTCCATAAACTTGCATATAGACCTCAGCACCATACATTATCTGTTAAATATTAGTCAAAATTAGTATGAAATGGCTTAATGTTCATGCTTATCAAAGTTATTGCCTTTTTTTCTTTCTTATTAAATGCACAATTTCGTTAATTGTGTTGCAAGTTGTTGTTATTCAACATGTTCAGCCAAAATTAGTGTGATGTTTTATAACTATATCATGCTGATTTAGTCAGAATAAGGCCATTTTGATATATAAAAAATACTGATTTTTCAAGATGCTGCGTTTGAAACCATCTAGCCTCTCACTACTTGGTTTTGAATCCGACTGAGAGCTCGACTTATAAGTGTCGTTTCTTACGGATGGCAAGAAGTATACATTACTGGGTCTACCCAGGAAAAAGTGGGTGATCTGCCTCCATTATAAAAACAACAGACGATCAATATTGCCTAAAATGTGCTGAAACTGACATAAAACAATATTCAACCATCCTGCCGTGATGCAAGTTTTTATTGAGAAAATTCTGACCTTATACCATGATAAAAAAAAAAAATCCTCAACTTCCATACTCTACTATTACAGATCCCATGGCTTACGCAGATGGTCACCTCAAACTTTTATCCCAGCAGAGAGAAGAAAGAAGTACCCTGGAGAATAAAATCGACTCTGAGCAAACAGCAGAGCTCGCTAAGCTCAGGACGGAAATATGCACACAGACGGAGCAGGATCTTAAGGGCATGGAGAGAAACCTGCAAGCTAGACTACCACAAGATGGTATGTGCTTGATGATTTCATATTTTTATCTCTACTATTCAAAGGCCAGACAAGTTTTGGAGATGATATTTTGTCCATTGTCTGTCTTTCAATTTACAAAACCACTTCTTTAAAAAATGCTTGCTTAATTAATTAAATGTGCACAAGGTTTCTTGGGTGGCAGATGAGCTTTACAGTTCATGTATTTCTTCACATGCATTTAACTATGATAGTCACTATTAATAACAATTGACCAAACTTAGTACATTTCAAACATCTGCAAAACCATTTGGTAAGTTGTAAGTTAATTTCATGCGCATATCAGTGCTCACGCTACCATACGCCATGGTCGCCATTTGCGATTATTTTATAATACTGTCGATTATTTTAAAGAAATGTCGACAAGAAATGGAGATTATTTTTTTTTATTTTTTTTTATTTTTATTTTTTTATTTATTTTTTTACATTTTTCGTATAATGGTCTGTTTGACACCCTAAGTAATAAATGACCGCAATAAACATTACATAATCCGTTCACACCCCCTGTGATGTCGCCACGCGCTTATCAATTATCGCTTGTTAAAGTTGTTAATTCCCTTAATTGGCACTTCGTTGTCGGATAATCGGCATTGTTGATACACGCAAACATCACGTGATTAATGGACCGAATAGCCAGTCAGATATGCCGTTATTTGTTATCTTTCTGGCGATTGACCAATCGGACAATCCGTTACGCATCCAACAGTAGGTACAGTTTCCTGTTTGTTTTTCTGTACACAAACTACGAAGAGATGAAATTAATTTGTGCACGCACTATTATGAATATAGTCGCTACTTTCCTCTGCATTAATAGCTATCCCATCATGATCCCGATAGGTAGCAAACTCCCATGTGTATTGTGAACTGTGAAAACACTTGCAATAAAGTAATTAAAACATTGAAACAACAAGAAGTTTGAATATTGTGCCTGGCTTCGTGTCGGCAGTTTCAATTTGTCACAACTTTGAGATCGACAATTAATGACATAAAACTACATTATCCTACTATTAGGGTTGTGTTTTCTTTCCCCTTTGATAAGAAAGACCATATTTGGCATTCAAAACACATTAATGCATGAAAAAAGTTCGTAATTGATGGTATTTCGAATAAATGTTTTGAAATTTTCGGACCGTAAAAGTGCGGTGTCATAGTACTTCGGATGGTACATAATTTCGGATTTTTTTTTGATTTTTTTTTTTTTTTTTTTTTACATAATCGAATGAGAAAAACTGTCCTTTACAAATACATGTTAGTGGAAAGAAACACGATATATAGATGACAGATACATAAAGTATATTTCTATTCATTATTTAATCCATCATTCTTTGTTTTATCAATGTGTAAGGAGTTCCTGGAATCCTACTTTTAAATTTTAAATTCTAGTCTAGGCTCCTACTTCTTTCACTTGGAGAAAGTGATGACAAAAAGAAAAATATAGCCAGAGGAGGCCCTGATAGTCTAATAAAACCTGATTGAAAATTTGGCTCTTACGACTGACCAAATTTTCTTACACATTAAAGTTGGCTATTATTTTCTTAACTAAAAAATGTGTGGCTATTAATTTAAAATGGCCAGTGTGAGCACTGCATATTCTTTCCAAGTTGTGTTTTATCGCTGTTGAAGCGGCCACCATGAATTTTTTTTTTTTTTTTTTTTAAAGCCAAGGGAGACAAATGCAAAATATACCATAAGACTGGCATGAGTTAACATTTATAGCCCAGTTAAGGTTGTTATAATATGTGTTATTGAGCGCTAAAAATAAATAAATTTCATTGTGTTTATTTCCTAACTTAACCAGTTGAATTTCTTTTGTTTACACAATAAAACTTAACCAATTGAAGTTCTGTTTGTTTACGCAATAAACTTAACCAAGTGAATTTCAGTTTGTTTATCATGTTTATGCAATAATAACTTCACTAAGTGAATTTCAGTTTGTTTAAACAATAAAACTTAACTATTTGAATTCAGTTTGTTAAAGCAATAAAACTTAAAGTGAATTTCGATTTGTTTATGCAATAATTTAACTTTGCGAAATGCAGCTTGTTTTCAGATGACTTTGATTTTGTGACCTTTTCCTGTATTTATTATGTCCACTATGTTATTTGAAAAGGGATAAAGATGTCCTTTATATTCCTCAATCTCAGCACCTACCAAATGATTGTCACTATCACCTTCCGCTAATTAGGTCCATCCAAAGGGCACTTATCTGACATTCCTTTCATCTACATTTGGGCCACTTATAAGGTCAATCCAGGGCCATCATCTGTCTCTCCGATAACTTTTGTTAGTCGGATGTTCCCGTCAAATTATTTAGAAATGATGGTAAAACGTAAATTCAGGAATGAGTATTTACTTATATTTTCAGCTGACACCCAGGAACTTTTAGCCAAGCTTCTGCGTGATCATGAAAAGGAGAAAGAGGCACTGCGTGTATCTCATGAGCGTAGCCGACAGAAGCAGATGCAACATCTGCAGGAGCGCCTTCAGAAGAACCGAGAGGATTGGGATCAGCAGAAAGGAGCAGAGAAAACGGAACAGGAACAACTGCGGGAGTATGAAGACAAGGTTGTCAGGTAAGGAGAACCAGAACCTATACTGGGGGTGTGGTCTCAAGTGGATGGGGCCTGGAACCAGCAGAAAGGAGCTGAGAAAACAGAAGAGGAACAACTGCAGAGTTGTCAGGTAAGGAGAACCAGAACCTGTACACATGGTGTGGTCTCAAGTGAGTGGGTCCTGGAACCAGCAGAAAGGAGCAGAGAAAACTGAACATGAGTATGAAGACCAGGTTGTCAGGTAAGGAGAACCAGAACCTATGCTGGACATGTAGGACATGGAACCAGCAGAAAGGTACCAGAGAAACGGAACAGGAACAACTGCAGAGAGTTGTCAGGTAATGAGAACCAGAACCTATGCTGGACGTGTGGGACATGGAACCAGCAGAAAACAGAACAGGAACAACTGCAGATAGTTGTCAGGTAATAAGAACCAGAACCTATGCTGGATGTGTGGAACATGGAACCTGCAGAAAGGGGCATGAGAAACAGAATAGGAACAACTGCAGAGAGTTGTCAGATAAGGAGAACCAGAGCCTATGCTGAAAGTGTGGGATATGGAATTAGCAGAAAGTGGCCAGAGAAACAGAACAGGAACAACTGCAGAGAGTTGTCAGATAAGGAGAACCAGAGCCTATGCTGGACGTGTGGGACATGGAACCAGCAGAAAGGGGCCAGAGAAACAGAACAGGAACAACTGCAGAGAGTTGTCAGGTAATGAGAACCAGAACCTATGCTGGACGTGTGGGACATGGAACCAGCAGAAAGGGGCCAGAGAAACAGAACAGGAACAACTGCAGAGAGTTGTCAGGTAAGGAGAACCAGAACCTATGCTGGACGTGTGGGACATGGTACCAGCAGAAAGGGGCCAGAGAAACAGAACAGGAACAACTGCAGAGAGTTGTCAGATAATGAAAACCAGAACCTATGCTGGACGTGTGGTCTCAGATGTTCAGTTTGAAGAATCTTTGGGGTTGATTTTTTTTCTCTTGAATCTCTGGTATTTCCTGTTATCCACTAAATATTAATCTTTAATACATTAATTCATCAGGTCATCTGTTTAGAATTTCCTATGATACCCTTATACAAACAGTATAAGGAGGGACAATCCCTGCTACTCAATAACTTAAAAACTCTGTAGTATATTGAAACTGAAATTAAACTGCAGTGTTATAGCAAAATAGAGGTTAAGTTTGATTTTCAACCACATTGTGCCATCAGTTTAGGAGTTATATCACTTGACTGAAAGAAAAAGGTGAAAAGAAGGTACCAACCCATCATTCATTTTACTCAACTAACCTTTCTACCAACCAGCCAACCAGTCATTCTCAGTCATTCAACCAACCAACCAACATTCTACCAACCAGCCAGTCATTCCACCAACCTACAAGTCCTTCCCAGTAATGTTACCAACCAATCAGTCATTCCACCAGTCATTCTACCAATCAACCAGTCAGTCCACCAGTCATTTTACCAACCAACCAGTCATTCCACCAGTCATTCTACCAACCAACAAGTCATTTCACCAACCAACCAGTCATTCCACCAGTCATTTCACCAACCAACCAGTCATTCCACCAGTCATTCCACCAACCAACCAGTCATTTCCCAGTCATTCATCCAACCAACCAGTCATTCTACCAGTCATTCCACCAACCAACAGTCATTTCCCAGTCATTCATCCAACCAACCAGTCATTCCACCAACCAACCAGTCATTCTACCAGTCATTCCACCAACCGTCATTTCCCAGTCATTCATCCAACCAACCAGTCATTCCACCAACCAACCAGTCATGAATTTATTCATCAACAATGCCACTTACTAACCAACCATTCAACACATTCAATCCAACCATTCAATACAGCATTGACTTACTGATCCAAACATCCAACGACCTTTATTTAATCATTCATGTACTTTTCATTTCAGTAAGCTGGTGAACAGCCAAGTATCGATGTCCGAGGCAGAGAGGGAGAGGATCCTCAAGGAGCATGAAAAACACATGGTCACTCTCGAAAATAGGTAAAAACACACGGTCACCCTCGAAAACAGGTAAAAATACATGGTCACCCTGGAAAATAGGTAAAAACACATGGTCACCCTCGAAAACAGGCTCGAAAACACATGGTCACCCTCGAAAACAGGTAAAAATACATTATCACCCTCGAAAACAGGTAAAAATACATTATCACCCTCGAAAACAGGTTAAAATACATCGTCACCCTCGAAAACAGGTAAAAATACATTGTCACCCTCGAAAACCGCCACCCTCGGAAACAGGTAAAAATACATGGCCACCCTCGAAAACAGGTAAAAATACATGGTTACCCTCGAAATTGTCACCCTCATAAATGGGTAAAAATACATGGTCACCCTCGAAAATAGGTAAAAACACATGGTCACCCTCGAAAACAGGCTCAAAAACACATGGTCACCCTCGAAAACAGGTAAAAACACATTATCACCCTCGAAAACAGGTAAAAATACATTATCACCCTCGAAAACAGGTAAAAATACATTATCACCCTCGAAAACAGGTTAAAATAAATTGTCACCCTCGAAAACAGGTAAAAATACATTGTCACCCTCGAAAACCGCCACCCTCGGAAACAGGTAAAAATACATGGCCACCCTCGAAAATAGGTAAAAACACACGGTCACCCTCGAAAACAGGTAAAAATACATGGTCACCCTCGAAAATAGGTAAAAACACATGGTCACCCTCGAAAACAGGCTCGAAAACACATGGTCACCCTCGAAAACAGGTAAAAACACATTATCACCCTCGAAAACAGGTAAAAATACATTATCACCCTCGAAAACAGGTTAAAATACATTGTCACCCTCGAAAACAGGTAAAAATACATTGTCACCCTCGAAAACCGCCACCCTCGGAAACAGGTAAAAATACATGGTCACCCTCGAAAACAGGTAAAAACACATGGTCACCCTCGAAAACATGGCAACTAAGAAAAAGAAATATTTATTAAGTTCTCAATATTGCCATTTTAATGTTCAGCTAGATTCCCGTCTGTTCTTCTCTCCCTCCATACATTCACCTGTTTGTCTCATTTCCCCTTTCATCTCCCTGCCTGAATTATCTGTCCGTCTGTCTGTCCGTCTATCTGTCTGGCATTGAATGAAGCCTGAACTACACAATTTGTTAATGAAACTAACTTTACAAGCCTAGGGAGCAAGGAAATTATTTGTTGTATAAAATCGCTGTTAGTCGTGCAGTGTACACTAACTGAATTGACAATTTGTACACAAATAAATTTACAAGCCTGAGATAGAGTGTAATTATGTGCTGCAGCCGGGAATTGAACAACAGACCTTTTTCTTTCCGGGCAAGTATGCTTACCATTACACCACCACGCCATCCGATATCTGAATGACAATTATAACGTTATGACGTAGCTCTTTAAACCCACTGGGTTCCAGCGTTGGATTTTTCAATAATAGGCAACTACATACAACGTTTTTATTTTATATAAGTACTCTGTTGCATCTTAGAAGGACACACAATTATTAGATATTCAGAATAATTGTCATTTTAAAAACCAGCATGCCACAGCCAGGAATTGAATTAAACTATATGTGTTCAAATAAATAATTTTGAAAATAATTTACAAGATGTATAAAAAAAAGTGGAAATCTGATAAAGTGGATTTAAATGAGTCTGATGTAAGAATCACTTGAAAAGCGACTCAGTGTTTTCAATCATTTCAAAATGGTCACAGTACAGGCACACTCAAAATCACCCGTCCGGGCATGATGAATATCAAGTGTCTGAAAGGACAGTTCAGATTGGCTCCATTCTTGAATAACTGTTATTGTGTTGCAGTTTGACTCTGAACAAGTTGAGACAGAAGCGAATGATAGAGGACCGGTTGGCCCACAAACGTGCCGTGCAGCTGGAGAAACTACAGCTGAAACAACACAAGGAGAAGGAGGTGAGACCGTGTATGAATACACAGGTTTTATCATATGGAGTTATCGTCATGGTGTATGAATACAAAGGTTATACAACATAACTTGCCCTCTGGGAGTGTTATAAAGCCATGATATATTAACCATATTACATTAGTGATGTAAATATGCACATAAAGGCTGAATCATTGTTCGATCTTTTCTGTTCAGCTTGGTTTGCATCGGAATTGCAGAAATCGACGAGGTAGTTCCGTTGTTCAGTAGTTCCGTTGTTCAGTAGTTCCGTTGTTCAGTGATTACGTTGTTCAGTAGTTCTGTTGTTCAGTGGTTACGTTGTTCAGTAGTTCCATTGTTCTGTGGTTACGTTGTTCAGTAGTTCTGTTGTTCAGTGGTTATGTTGTTCAGTAGTTCCATTGTTCAGTGGTTACGTTGTTCAGTAGTTCTGTTTTTCAGTGGTTATGTTGTTCAGTAGTTCCATTGTTCAGTGGTTATGTTGTTCAGTAGTTCTGTTGTTCAGTGGTTACGTTGTTCAGTAGTTCCATTGTTCAGTGGTTACGTTGTTCAGTAGTTCCATTGTTCAGTGGTTACGTTGTTCAGTAGTTCCATTGTTCAGTGGTTACGTTGTTCAGTAGTTCTGTTGTTCAGTGGTTACGTTGTTCAGTAGTTCTGTTGTTCAGTGGTTATGTTGTTCAGTAGTTCCATTGTTCAGTGGTTACGTTGTTCAGTAGTTCCATTGTTCAGTGGTTACGTTGTTCAGTAGTTCTGTTGTTCAGTGGTTATGTTGTTCAGTAGTTCCATTGTTCAGTGGTTACGTTGTTCAGTAGTTCTGTTGTTCAGTGGTTATGTTGTTCAGTAGTTCCATTGTTCAGTGGTTATGTTGTTCAGTAGTTCTGTTGTTCAGTGGTTACGTTGTTCAGTAGTTCTGTTGTTCAGTGGTTATGTTGTTCAGTAGTTCCATTGTTCAGTGGTTACGTTGTTCAGTAGTTCCATTGTTCAGTGGTTATGTTGTTCAGTAGTTCTGTTGTTCAGTGGTTATGTTGTTCAGTAGTTCCATTGTTCAGTGGTTACGTTGTTCAGTAGTTCTGTTGTTCAGTGGTTATGTTGTTCAGTAGTTCCATTGTTCAGTGGTTACGTTGTTCAGTAGTTCTGTTGTTCAGAGGTTATGTTGTTCAGTAGTTCCATTGTTCAGTGGTTACGTTGTTCAGTAGTTCCATTGTTCAGTGGTTACGTTGTTCAGTAGTTCTGTTGTTCGGTGGTTACGTTGTTCAGTAGTTCTGTTTTTCAGTAGTTCCGTTGTTCAGTGGTTACGTTGTTCAGTAGTTCTGTTGTTCAGTGGTTATGTTGTTCAGTAGTTCTGTTGTTCAGTAGTTCCATTGTTCAGTGGTTACGTTGTTCAGTGGTTACGTTGTTCAGTAGTTCTGTTGTTCAGTGGTTACGTTGTTCAGTAGTTCCATTGTTCAGTGGTTATGTTGTTCAGTAGTTCTGTTGTTCAGTGGTTACGTTGTTCAGTAGTTCCATTGTTCAGTGGTTACGTTGTTCAGTAGTTCCATTGTTCGGTGGTTACGTTGTTCAGTAGTTCTGTTTTTCAGTAGTTCCGTTGTTCAGTGTCATAAAGAGAAGACAAAGTCAACATACAAAGTTGTTAGATAAATAAACGTTCCTATTAAGTGTTTTTTTGAGCCATGTGATAAATAAAATCTCACATTAGTGCCTGTTTAATATTGAATTTATTAAACTTGTTGGATAGAATTGATATGATTCTTTGCACAACCTCGCATTGTATAATTTTATCCAAATTGTTTAACCAAATAAATATTAACAGGCACTCATGTAAGATCCTCTGTATAAGTTAAGTCATGGTGTATGAATACAAAGGTTATAGCACATGGAGTTATTGTCATGGTGTATGAATACACAGGTTATAGCACATGGAGTTATTGTCATGGTGTATGAAAACACAGGTTATACCACATGGAGTTATTGTCATGGTGTATGAATACACAGGTTATACCACATGGAGTTATTGTCATGGTGTATGAATACACAGGTTATACCACATGGAGTTATTGTCATGGTTATATTTGATGTATTTTTCCAGGTCCAAAGACGCCAGAGAGAGAACAATGGTGAAGATTCTGCTAATGAAGACAGCCAGCACGAGAAGGTAGAACTGATGAAACAACACGTGGAACAGAAAATGGCTGTACTTCAGGGTCGTAAACTAGACTGGGATACGGAACTGGAGTCTGTAAGTAATAGAGAGTAACTCCAGAACAAAGCCATCAAAATCACGATTAGGGAGGTGCATATTATGTTACCCTTGTTACCCTTGTTTGTCTGTCTGTCCATCCATACATCAAAATAAGGATACAAGTCAAACAGGAAATGTAGCTTTCACAGAACACAGTAAACCCCAAAACACGCAAAAAGACAAACATGAATGGCAATGTTAATAAGGAATAAAGGCATATGACGTCACAAACACAAAAAGGTTGACAATAGGGCTACCGCCTTGGAACGGTCAGTGGCAAAAAAGTCCACTGAGGGTTTAAACCAGGTTCTAGGGTGCACCAAACCTCACACTTACCCTACTTCCATCCCAATAAAACGGGACAGCGTAAATAAATAAATCTCCGCCGTGAACGATTCTCTAACCAACAAGGCAGCATTAATAGGCAATATAAGTAAAACACAAAGAGTGTGTTGATAAACCTTTTAACAAGATTAACAAAGATAGTTTTGAAAGTGGTCATGACCATGGATCTTACGAAGTTTGTAAATCACGTCACCATAGAAGTCAGGTAGTGATAGTGCTTGTCGCAGAAGAGTTTTTAAATTACTTTTATATTTGGAAAGAAGATCAGGGTTACGATAATAAAATGTTTTACAAAGTTTATGGTAATGGTAGCCCTGATGGAGTAGCTTTTTAGCTATACATAGATTACGAATATTAAAGTCCTCAACTCGAGTACAAGCTCTAGAAAAAACGAATAAGTTGAGACACATAGACCTCATAAGAAGTTCCTCGGGGATTATTAAAAATATCAAAATTAAATCATGTCTCTTGTCATAGATTTTGCTAATTATTTCACTATTTTCAATCGATAAATGTAAATTGAGAAAAGAAGCGTTAGTATCAGAACTATTAGCTTTGTTAACTTGAAGTTCTTTAGGACATATATTATTAACCATAGTAGAAAAAACCTTGCTTAAGGTTTCTCGTCGGGTCCGTTTCTAAGTCACTATAAGTCTTACACTGTTCAAACTTCATGCACATACATCTACTGGAATACTACACATTCCGACAAGAAGTGGGCCAATCTGATCGACCTTGATCAATTCTTTTTCTCTTCATTGGTCCTGGTTAAGGATTCTCATTAGGTCCGTTTCTTAGTGGTATGTGTGGAGAGGTCATGTGGCATAAAACTACAGGATGTGTGGAGAGGTCATGTGGCATAAAACTACAGCATGTGTGGAGAGTTCATGTGGCATAAAACTACAGCATGTGTGGAGAGGTCATGTGGCATACAACTACAGCATGTGTGGAGAGTTCATGTGGCATAAAACTACTGAATGTGTGGACAGGTCATGTGACATACAACTAGTATGTGTGGAGAGGTCATGTGGCATAAAACTACAGGATGTGTGGACAGGTCATATGACATACAGCTAGTATGTGTGGAGAGGTCTTGTGACATAAAACTACAGAATGTGTGTACAGGTCATGTGACATACAACTTATATGTGTGGAGAGGCCATGTGGCATAAAACTACAGAATGTGTGGACAGGTCATGTGACATACAACTAGTATGTGTGGAGAGGTCATGTGGCATAAAACTACAGGATGTGTGGACAGGTCATGTGACATACAGCTAGTATGTGTGGAGAGGTCATGTGACATAAAACTACAGAATGTGTGTACAGGTCATGTGACATACAACTAGTATGAATGGAGAGGTCATGTAGCATAAAACTACAGGATGTGTGGACAGGTCATGTGACATACAGCTAGTATGTGTGGAGAGGTCATGTGGCATAAAACTACAGGATGTGTGGACAGGTCATGTGACATACAGCTAGTATGTGTGGAGAGGTCATGTGACATAAAACTTCAGGATGTGTGGACAGGTCATGTGACATACAACTAATATGTGTGGAGAGGCCATATGGCATAAAACTACAGGATGTGTGGACAGGTCATGTGACATACAACTAATATGTGTGGAGAGGCCATGTGGCATAAAACTACAGGATGTGTGGACAGGTCATGTGACATACAACTAATATGTGTGGAGAGGCCATGTGGCATAAAACTACAGGATGTGTGGACAGGTTATGTGATTTATCCATGACTTTAGACTTAGATAGATACATAGATACGTCTTCATGCGTACATGTTCATTGGCCCTCGTTAAGGTTTTGGAATAGAACCGTTTCTTAGTCACTAAAAGTCCTACACTTTTCAGCCTTCATACATAGATACGTCTTATGAGTACATGTTCATTGGCCATCGTTAAGGTTTTGGACTAGAACCGTTTCTAAGTCACTAAAAGTCCTACACTCTTCAGACTTCATGCATAGATACGTCTTCATGAGTACATGTTCATTGGCCATCATTAAGATTTAGGACTTGAACCGTTTCTAAGTCACTAAAAGCCGTACACTCTTCAGAAATTTAAAATTTTCAGACTATCATCCCATTACATACGGTGTAACTAAAAACTTATAAATAATACTTTTATCATTGATGCTGCTATCTTACTATCCAAAATGGATAGCGGGTCATCTTTGTCCCATGGGCACGTTTTATAGTTTCGTTCTCTTACTTTACAGTTTGGACAGAATTGGTTAATGTTTCACCTATGTCCATTTGTATAATCCAGACGGCTGAAGCATAGCATGCGCATATACAATAATTTGTTTTCAACTTCAAAACTTTAATTGACCCCTTGTCTCCCTGCAGATTCGTATAGATATGTTGAAGGAACGTTCCATGGCCCTGAAGGAGCAAGAGGACCGATTGGGTGCCCTCGTGGCTGGTCTACAGATGGGCAAGGCAAAGGAGGTAAGCACACCTTAAATATATACATACATCTTATAAAGTAATGTCTGAAATTTAGTAAAATTTTGTATAATATTGCATCTGCAAGGCATGAGTTCTTTGTCTTGTGTGAAGAAATATAGGTCTTATGACATGAAACTAGTATGTGTGGAGAGGTCATGTGACATAAACTGAAGTATGTGTGGTGGGGTCATGTGATATAAAACTGCAGTATGTGTGGAGGTCTTGTGATATAAAACTAGTATGTGCGGAGAGGTCATGTCCCATAAACTTGAAGTATGTGTGGTGAGGTCATATCAAATAGTATGTGTGGAGAGGTCATGTGACATAAACTGAAGTATGTGTGGAGAGGTCATTTGACATATAACTGAAGTATGTGTGGTGAGGACATTTGACATAAACTTGAAATATGTGTGGTGAGGACATGTGACATAACACTAGTATGTGTGGGAAGCTCATGTCACATTAACTTATGTATGTGTGGTGATGTCATGTGACATAAAACTAGTATATGTGGAGAGGTTATGTGACATAAACTTGAGGTATGTGTGGTGAGGTCATATGACAGAAAACTGCAGTATGTGTGGAGAGGTCATGTGACATAAAACTGCAGTATGTGTGGAGAGGCCATGTGACATAAATCTGCAGTATGTGTGGAGAGGTCATGGGACATAAAACTGTAGTATGTGTGGAGAGGTCGTGTCACATAAAACTAGTATGTGTGGAGAGGTCATGTCACATACAGCTAGTATGTGTGGAGAGCTCATGTCACATTAACTGATGTATGTGTGGTGATGTCATGTGAAATAAAGCTGCAGTATGTGTGGAGAGGTCATGTCACATACAACTAGTATGTGTGGAGAGCTCATGTCACATTAACTGATGTATGTGTGGTGATGTCATGTGAAATAAAGCTGCAGTATGTGTGGAGAGGTCATGTCACATACAACTAGTATGTGTGGAGAGCTCATGTCACATTAACTGATGTATGTGTGGTGATGTCATGTGAAATAAAGCTGCAGTATGTGTGGAGAGGTCATGTCAGATACAACTAGTATGTGTGGAGAGCTCATGTCACATTAACTGATGTATATGTGGTGATGTCATGTGAAATAAAGCTGCAGTATGTGTGGAGAGGTCATGTCACATACAACTAGTATGTGTGGAGAGCTCATGTCACATTAACTGATGTATGTGTGGTGATGTCATGTGAAATAAAGCTGCAGTATGTGTGGAGAGGTCATGTCACATACAACTAGTATGTGTGGAGAGCTCATGTCACATTAACTGATGTATGTGTGGTGATGTCATGTGAAATAAAGCTGCAGTATGTGTGGAGAGGTCATGTGACATAAAACTACAGTATGTGTGGAGAGATGAAGCATGAAATCTTAATACAACTGACCGCAAAAAGTAATTCTATTTTAGATGGCCAAGATAGAGGAGCAGCAGCGTGCTATCCATACGTTGAAGACCAATCTTATAGACGACCTCAATGAACGTGGCGTGTTGTCAGATCCCGAGACTCAGGCTGTCATACGCAGACATCAGGAGGTATGTGGCGATCTGACATTATTTTATGATAGCAGGTACAGGTTGTATACTTCAGTAGTAATCAAGTGGTACACAACAATACTTTGCAAGTATTTAAATTTGTACAAGGCTCCTTTAAAGCTAAAAATGGCTTTACAATGGCATCTGTATTTGCCTTGTTAGACGATGTTTGTAAAAATTGATGTATAAAAAATAAATTTGAGAAATTGATTCCAAAATGGAATAAAAATTAAGGGTGAATTTAAAACGTGATTTGTCAATAGGCCTAACATTTATGGTGGATTGGTCAATAGGCCTAAGGTTACGATGGAATGGTCAGTAGGCCTAACGTTATGGTGGATTGGTCAATAGGCCTAATGTTACGGTGGATTGGTCAATAGGCCTAACGTTATGGTGGATTGGTCAATAGGCCTAACATTATGGTGGATTGGTCAACAGGCCTAACATTACGGTGGATTGGTCAATAGGCCTAACATTACGGTGGATTGATCAGTAGGCCTAACATTACGGATTGATCAGTAGGCCTAATGTTATGCTGTATTGGTCAGTAGACCTAATGTTATGGTGGATGGGTCAATAGGCCTAACATTACGGTGGATTGGTCAATAGGCCTAACATTACGGTGGATTGATCAGTAGGCCTAACATTACGGTGGATTGATCAGTAGGCCTAATGTTACGCTGTATTGGTCAGTAGACCTAATGTTATGGTGGATGGGTCAATAGGCCTAACATTACGGTGGATTGGTCAATAGGCCTAACATTACGGTGGATTGATCAGTAGGCCTAACATTACGGTGGATTGATCAGTAGGCCTAATGTTACGCTGTATTGGTCAATAGACCTAATGTTATGGTGGATGGGTCAATAGGCCTAACATTATGGTGGATTGGTCAGTAGGCCTAATGTTCTGGCGGATTGGTCAGTAGGCCTAACCTTACGCTGTATTGGTCAGTAGACCTAATGTTATGGTGGATTGCACAATAGGCGTAAGGTTACGTTGGATTGGTCAATAGGCCTAACGTTACGGTGGATTGGTCAATAGGCCTAAAGTTACGGTGGATTGGTCAATAGGCCTAATGTTACGGTGGATTGGACAATAGGCCTAACATTATGGTGGATTAGTCAACAGGCCTAACATTATGGTGGATTGATCAATAGGCCTAACATTATGGTGGATTGATTAGTAGGCCTAATGTTATGCTGTATTGGTCGGTAGACCTAATGTTATGGTGGATTGGTCAATAGGCCTAACATTACGTTGGATTGGTCAATAGAGCTAATGTTATGGTGGATTGATCAATAGGCCTAATGTTATGGTGGATTGGTCAGTAGGCCTAATGTTCTGGTGGATTGGTCAGTAGGCCTAACATTACGCTGTATTGGTCCGTAGACCTAATGTTATGGTGGATTGATCAATAGGCCTAACATTACGGTGGATTGGTCAATAGAGCTAATGGTATGGTGGATTGGTCAATAGGCCTAATGTTATGGTGGATTGGTCAAAAGGCCTAATGTTATGGTGGATTGGCCAGTAGACCTAATGTTATGGTGGACTGGTCAATAGGTCTTATGGTCGATTGGTCATTGTTACTGTGTAATATTTACGTTCAGCTGATTCTTTCTGTTAAAAAAACGTTTGCGTTTAAGATCAAATAAACTTCCAAAGACTATGCATACATTCGATGTTTCTCAATGGAAAATTGTACCACTGTATGAAAATACTCTGAAGGTAGTGGTTTCTCTTGCACTTTTTTTATCACTCTCCCGAGGCACGTAATTTCTGGTACTATAGGGAAGGACAGTTAGTAAATACAAGTTTTGATTTGCTTCATGGAAATTTCCATTTAATGATAGCGTTTAAAACCGAGAGATACGCCCAAATAAATTGAATCAATTCTTAATTTGTCCTTCTGTAACGTTATTCAGTCTAATGTATATCAACATTTCTATCGGAAAGGTACATGAAACGTTCCCTGACTTACAAGGTCACCTTTAGCAGATGTTGTTTTGGTAGTTTAACAATTCTGAAACAGGAAATGATAACTCTATAAATGTGCTTGATTTCAGCAACAAGAGTTACTGAACCAGAGATTGGATAAACAAAGAATCCAGCAGGAGCAGGTAATTGTGCACAGTTTCTGGTAATACTGATATATCAACTTGTTTTTTATGTGCAGGATTTTGTATATATACAATAAATACAATGAAAACTATTTACCTTCTCTGCTTTCTCAAGGCAGTTTTTGTCTAGCCATTCACCACTGAAATAGTCGGACTAAGCAATATTTTTTTACCCCCGCTTTCCCAAGGTGAAATGGGCTATATAGGAATCACGCTGTTTGTAACGTCACGTCGCGTAACACATTTTTGGCCCGTTGCGTAACACATTTTATTACTTGCATTCCTCAAATAGTTTCAAATGGGTTGTTCCCAAACTTCATATACACATAACTACTGATCAAAAAGCTGGAGTATTCATCACATTCAGTGATAGTTCTAGTTTATTTACTTATACACATATATGTTTTTATATCTCTCTCAGAGTGACTTATACCCATGTATATTTTGATATCTCTCTCACGGATGACTTTTGTCCATTTATCACATATTAACTTGTTGTATGTCATAATGCCATGACATAAATATCATAATTCACTAGTGTAATTAATATGCAAATGAATGCACAATCATTACTGTCAATTCTGTTTTGATTGGTGTGCAATGGAAATTGTGTCGTCGATTTCTGTAACAGTAAAAATACTGCATTAAGGAAAACAACAAGACAGTTCCGTTCTTTGTTGTCGTATGGAGAAGATCGAAGCAACATTTGAGGTCATCGTATAAAACATACCTCATCATACCACAACAATATGTATAGGCAGCTCCATTAGTAAATGTATGTTACGTGCATTTTTAGCTCGACTATTCGAAGAATAAGAGAGCTTATGTAATCACCCCGGCGTCGCCGTTGGTGTCGGCGTCGGCGTCGGCGTCCCACATCAAGGTTTGCGTGTAAGCTGTGTTTACAATCTATATCTCTTACATTCTCTTATCCTAGCACAACCAAATTTGTTTTCCTTATAGCATTATCTTAAGGCTGCATAAGCAATTTTGGTTCTTGTAACCCATGGGCTCCATGGAACCCAAATTATGATAGCCGTAAAATGTGCCCCATTTCACATCAAATTTTGCATGTAAGCTGTGTTTACAACTCTATACTCTCTTAAAATTCTTACCCTAGCACAACCAATTTGGCCATAGCTTCCTTATAGGCATATCGTAAGGGCTGCTTAAGTAAATTGGTCTTGTAACCCCTGGGCCTCCCATGGAACCCAAATTCTGATAGCCCTTAAAATATGTCTGTTTCACAGCAAATTTTGCGTGTAAGCTGTGTTTACAGTTCTATATCTCTTACATTTCTTGTCCTAGCTGAACTAAAATTTAGAATTGGTTCCTTATAGTATGTTGTAAAGGGTTGATAAGTAATTTGTCTTCTGCAAAATTCTGGGCTCCCATGGAACCCAAATTGTGATGGCCCATAAAATGTGCAATAAAGCAGATCTAGGTTTCGCATGTAAGCATGTATATCTATAATTTTGGTTTGGGATTTGTATAGCATTATGCATCTTATTACTTCACCCATGTTGGGGCATGGCGCTCCCTCCCCCCCACCCCCCACTCCCCTCCACCCCTTTTTTTTTTTTACATATTTCTGTGTTGTTTTAGTCAATTCTTACACATATATGTTGCAACCCCCCCCCCCCGACTTGAATTTTTTTTTTTTTTTTACATATTTCTTTGTTGTTTTAGTCAATTCTTACACATACATGTTGCCCCCCCCCCCAACCCTCCTGCCAACCCCCCCCCCCCCCCCCCCCACTGTTAAACTATATATATATTTTTTTACATATTCTGTGTTTTTGGTCAATTCTTACACATAGGTTCTTACACATAATGTTGCTCCCTCCCCATCCCCCACCCCTGCTTCTTTCCCCTCCCCCTCCCCCACACACACACCTTCACCCCATCCACGCTCAAACTAATATTTTATTTAATGTTTACTATCTGTGTTGTTTGGTAATTTCTTACACATAGCTTCTTACACATATATGTTCCCCCCCCCCCCCCCCCCCACACACACACTGGAAATTTTCTTTTTTCCTTCTTTTTTTTACATATTAAATCAATCTAATTTGTTATTTTATTTTGTTTTACCATATTTCTTGTTGTTTGGTCAATTCTTACATAGCTTCTTACACATATATGTCACGCCTCTAACCCATCCCACTCAAACTCGATTTTTAATTATTTTTTTTCTTCTTCATATTTTGTGTTGTTTTGGTGAATTATTACATAGCTTCTTACACATATATGTTGCCCTCACCACCCCACTCCCCTCACCACCACCCCGCCTCTCTCCCACCCCCTCCACCCGCACCCCACTCAAAACTCGAATTCTTTTTTACATATTTCTGTGTAGTTCTGGTCAATTCTTACACATAGTTATGTTGTGGCTCCCAGACCCCACCTCCACATTGTTGTAGCCTTGTTTTCTGATGGTATATACTAGCTATAAATTTATTATTCTCCGAAAAATCGAATAGTCGAGCTGCGCAGTTCTCCAACAGCTCTTGTTGGAGTAATGTGATAAATAGAATCAAACATTCATGCCTATTAATTGAATTGAATGGATTTTATAGTCGCACCAACAGCTAAGGTCATATGGCGACTTTCCAGCTTCCATTGGTGGAGGAAGACCCAGGTGCCCCTCCGGGCAATTTTCGTGCACGGGCGGGCACGGGGTAGAACCACCGACGTTCGCAAGCCAGCTGGATAGCTTCCTCACATAAAGATTCCTAGGCCCGAGGGATCGAACCTACAGCGGTGAGGGGCAAGTGATTTCAAGTCCGAGATGTTAGCCTATTTAACTATTAAATTATTAAACTCATTGATAAATAAACTTGTTTAAATAAATTCAGTATTGAACAATTACTCATGTAAGATCCTCTGTGTATGTCTTGATAGTAAAGCTACGACCATGTTTGATAGTAAAGCTACGACCATGTTTGATAGTAAAGCTACGACATGTTTGATAGTAAAGCTACGACCATGTTTGATAGTAAAGCTACGACCATGTTTGATAGTAAAGCTACGACCATGTTTGATAGTAAAGCTACAACCATTTGAATTCGGTGTATTCCTCTAGATGTTGAAGGATAAGTTCAGCTGCGTCTCGAGCAGCGAGAGAAATCCATGATAAAGCCCAGGATGAGGAACTGAAGAACCTTGTGGCCCCGAACAAAACTGCCGCTAAAATCAAGAAAATGCTCCTCATACATAACCACATGGTTGCCATGGAAAAAATGAGGTAGGTTTTTATGTTAATAGTTCTGCCTTATAAATAAAACACCATATTTCCTTAATAAGGGGGCCTACCAGGATGGGGATGTTTATATGAGACCATACAAGTATATATATATCTTGCCATTATCCTGATTTGAGGTCTAGTTAGAATATCTCCCCCAAATACCTCCCCCACAAGCATTTAGAGTATAATATAGAGTTAATCTAACTTTGTTGAAGTGAATTCCCGAGTGAGAAAGATAGAACAGTTCTATACGCAAGAATATTTCTCACGATGCTGAATTATTTTCCGTATCACGACAAAAATGTTAATTAAACTATATAAGATTATTCTGTGATGAATTTCTTTCCAATCGTCTTTTGACACAAGTATTTCTTTCTTCTGTCGCTCCTTTGGCGACAGGCGGAGTAATATTATGACGTCAATTCGTGACGTAATATCATGACGTCTGTCGTTTAAGTTCATAACATTTGGCTACTGTGCTATCTTGCGCACTAGGCGAGATAGCACAGTAGAGGAAGGGATATGTTATAGATTTCTCAAACTGGAAATTTCTTAATTCATCACAGAATATATAATATATGTAAAAAATAAATTATGGCCTCATATAAGATACGGATGTGGTTCGAATCCGAGCTAGTCTTGTCAAGTGAGAAAGCGTCGATTCTTAGGGATGGAGGAATATACAGTATTGTTCTACTCAGGAGAA
Source organism: Cyrtodaria siliqua (assembly GCA_037043455.1). Taxonomy (NCBI): domain Eukaryota; kingdom Metazoa; phylum Mollusca; class Bivalvia; order Adapedonta; family Hiatellidae; genus Cyrtodaria; species Cyrtodaria siliqua. Next base: position 39,864 of record JAWPHD010013712.1, on the reverse strand, counting down.
ATGGGGTGGTCTGCCTCTACCACAAAAGAAATCGACTGTTGTGTATGTCCTAACATGTGCTAAAAATGAGGTAAAACACCATTCAAGCATACAAACAAATCATATCAACGCCCTCATTTTGTACAATGCAACACCTCCAGGAGCATTTAAACTGGGTATACTAAGCTAGAGGTAAGCAATGGATGACTGTACATCATAAGATATCACACATGCTTGAAATAACAAATATCAAATATGTTATGCATATAGCGTCTCCTTGGACGAATGGTTAACAACGTTGCGTTGTAAACCTTCGCCTCGCACTGCTGCGGGTTCGAATCCCACTGGGAGCTCGACTTGTAAGTGAGGAAGTGTTGATTCTTACGGATGGCGGGAAGTGTACAGTACTGGTTCTACCGAGGAAAAGTGGGTGGTCTGCCTCCACCACAAAAAAAACGACTGTCATATATAACCTTACATGTGTTGAAAATGACGTAAAACACCATACAAACAATCAAACAATGTTATGCATATCATTTGCACAGTTCATATTCATTTGTTTAAATGTTGAATCTGTTTGTTTTATATTGATTAATAATTATGTGCACCATAATTTTCAGAAACCAGCTGGAGAGAGAAATAAGTCAGACGTTAGAACAAGTGAAATATGAATATGAAGTGTGCAAGAGGAAGGCTGTACAAGACCAAGTAAGTATATTCACTCTGTGTATCCGCCGTAGAGGAAGGCAGTAAAAGATCAAGTAAGTACATTCACACTGTGTATCCTCCCTAGAGGAAGGCTGTACAAGACCAAATAAGTACATTCACACTGTGTATCCTTCCTAGAGGAAGGCTGTACAAGACCAAGTAAGTACATTCACACTGTGTATCCGCCCTAAAGGAAGGCTGTACAAGACCAAGTAAGTACATTCACACTGTGTATCCTCCCTAGAGGAAGGCTGTACAAGACCAAGTAAGTACATTCACACTGTGTATCCTCCCTAGAGGAAGGCTGTACAAGACCAAGTACATTCACACTGTGTATCCTTCCTAAAGGAAGGCTGTACAAGACCAAATAAGTACATTCACACTGTGTATCCTTCCTAAAGGAAGGCTGTACAAGACCAAGTAAGTACATTCACACTGTGTATCCTCCCTCGAGGAAGGCTGTACAAGACCAAGTAAGTACATTCACACTGTGTATCCTCCCTAGAGGAAGGCTGTACAAGACCAAGTAAGTACATTCACACTGTGTATCCTCCCTCGAGGAAGGCTGTACAAGACCAAGTAAGTACATTCACACTGTATCCTCCCTAGAGGAAGGCAGTACATGACCAAGTACATTCACACTGTGTATCCTTCCTAAAGGAAGGCTGTACAAGACCAAGTAAGTACATTCACACTGTGTATCCTCCCTAGAGGAAGGCTGTACAAGACCAAGTAAGTACATTCACATTGTGTATCCTCCCTAGAGGAAGGCTGTACAAGACCAAGTAAGTACATTCACACTGTGTATCCTCCCTAGAGGAAGGCAGTACAAGACCAAGTACATTCACACTGTGTATCCTCCCTAGAGGAAGGCTGTACAAGACTAAATAAGTACATTCACACTGTGTATCCTCCCTAGAGGAAGGCAGTACAAGACCAAGTAAGTACATTCACACTGTGTATCCTCCCTCGAGGAAGGCTGTACAAGACCAAGTAAGTACATTCACACTGTGTATCCTCCCTAGAGGAAGGCAGTACAAGACCAAGTACATTCACACTGTGTATCCTCCCTAGAGGAAGGCTGTACAAGACCAAATAAGTACATTCACACTGTGTATCCGCCCTAGAGGAAGGCTGTACAAGACCAAATAAGTACATTCACACTGTGTATCCTCCCTAGAGGAAGGCTGTACAAGACCAAATAAGTACATTCACACTGTGTATCCGCCCTAGAGGAAGGCTGTACAAGACCAAGTAAGTACATTCACACTGTGTATCCTCCCTAGAGGAAGGCTGTACAAGACCAAGTAAGTACATTCACACTGTGTATCCTCCCTAGAGGAAGGCTGTACAAGACCAAGTAAGTACATTCACTCTTTGTATTTATTAATGTTCTCATCATTGAAATCATCTTTAAAGTTTATGAAAACAAAAATAAGATTTTTATTTTTATTTTCCAGGAAATGGAGTTCATCGCAGGTCTGGTGAGAGTGGGCACTATTCCAAAAGATGAGCTTGAGAAGGTGTTACATATGCTCTATCCAACAAAATCTGAAAAGGACTTCCACGAAATTTTCAACAAGCTGTTTGACCCAAATCTGCAGCCAAAGACTGATTCTCACGCTGAGGCTGAAAAGTAAGTAGGTTAATACACAACGATGGTTTACTTATTCATGATTAAAAGTAAGGAATAAAAATATTATGATTAAAATTAAGATATAATAATATGATCATTTACTGACTTACTGGGGAAAAAACATCAAAGCAACTGTATGACACATTAGTATATTAAATTTGTAATAGGGCATTGTAATATGATCAGTTACGGATTTTGCATTAATGTTCAATAATATTCTTTGCTTTACATAATTTTTATAAATGTTTCAAATATGGTAATTTAGCACCATGATGTCATAGTTCTCAAAATAGTAGCTTTCATATACATATTGCTTTCATGTAATATCAAATGGTCATATCGTCTTTGTTTATCATCTGATTTTGATAAGTTTTCACCCTTTTCTAAGCTTTTCAGAACTCTCCATAATAAAGTTGTTGGATTATTTACAGACATTCCCTTTAAAGCTAAATTCTGTGGCATCATTTACAAAAACACGTTTATCTTAAACTAAAGCCTATACAATAATGTGTAGCAATGGCCTCGGTGAGAGATGAATTGCATAATATTTGTGTATGTATATGAGCCGAAACACGCGAAAACGACCCTTCAGACAAAACTATATATTTTTTAAAACTAAAACCAAAAGAATGGAAGTAGAATAAATTTGATAAAAAAAGCCATAAAAGTGGAGTGTCAGTTTGCCAGTTAAAGTTTATGATGAAATATTCAGGAGAAAACATTTGCATCAGAGTGGAGGGTCTTGGAATCACAACTTTAATACCTTCCGAGCTCTGCATTACCCATGATGTATTGTTAAGCACATTTCGTATTCTATGTGAGCTAATCTATACAGTGGTGCCTCCCTGGTCGGGATAGTAAAGACGCTCTTCGTCGTCTCTCACTGCTGTGGGTTCGAATCTCACTGGGAGCTCGACTTGTCAAGTGAGAAAGTGTCGATTCTTATGAGGCGGGAGATATATAGTACTGGTTCTACCCAGGAAAATGGGGTGGTATATGTCTACCAAATAAAAAAAGAATTGACCATCACATATGGCCTTACATGTGCTTAATATGCCGTAAAATACCATTCAAACAAACATTTCTTTCATAACAACTTACTTAAAACAGCAGCCTAGAATAGAGCTTCTTAACATTCTCATTTTTGTTCTCACTTAATGTTCTCATTTTTGTTCTCACTTAACGTTCTCATTTTGTGCTCACTTAACGTTCTCATTTTTGTGCTCACTTAATGTTCTCATTTTTGTTCTCACTTAACATTCTCATTTTTGTGCTCACTTAACATTCTCATTTTGTGCTCACTTAACATTCTCATTTTTGTGCTCACTTAACGTTCTCATTTTTGTGCTCACTTAACATTCTCATTTTGTGCTCACTTAATGTTCTCATGTTTGTGCTCACTTAACGTTCTCATTTTTGTGCTCACTTAACATTCTCATTTTTGTGCTCACTTAACATTCTCATTTTCTGCTCACTTAACATTCTCATTTTGTGCTCACTTAACATTCTCATTTTTGTGCTCACTTAACATTCTCATTTTGTGCTCACTTAACATTCTCATTTTTGTGCTCACTTAACATTCTCATTTTTGTGCTCACTAAACATTCTCATTTTGTGCTCACTGAATGTTCTCATTTTTGTGCTCACTTAACGTTCTCATTTTGTGCTCAGCTACCATTCTGATTCTTTATTCATGATCATCGTATCCAGCTTTCTTTTCTTACTTTTCATGATTAAAATATTTATGTTACTTAGCCATATCAAAATGTGACTTCTCTGAAAGGAGATGAATTTACATAAGCTTTGATAAGCTTGTTTTTACTATTTATAATTTGTACATACTATCTGTGTGAACGTTATGAAATAAATATTGTTTAAACCAATCCTTTTGTCTTTTACTACATATTTCAAGTTCAACCCATAGCTTTTGAACCAAAATAAATATCGGAAGCTTGAGAATTCTTTATTTCCTTTCTCCTGCAGAAGTCAACTGACAGACAGAGTTCGGCTGACCCAGCAGTTTCCGCCACCTTTCAGTCGAACCAGCTCCACACTGAGCCAGGCCAGCGTGCCTTCTTCAAGAAGAAGCAGGTAAGTTGTAGTTTGTGTCCTATATCTCTTGATCTCGCTTTTAGCTACTATTGCTTTATATGTATTTTGCTTTAAAGTAGCTATCCTGCCAGCAACAGCCAAATTTTACAACATATGTACACCATTTCTAAACCTTCTGAAGAGAGGTATATATATATATAACTTACATATTTTGAGAATCCAAACTCAATATAACTGTTTTAACCAGCCAGGCCAAACCTCTAAACCGGAGCATTCAATTTAGAGTTACATCTCATGATTCCTTTTACTCATATTCAATCACTGGTATTTTCAGAACACATGAATATAAAACCTATACTTTTTATTGGCACATATACATTATTATATGACCTGAACACCTGGATAGAGTTTTGATAAACGGTTTTATAGTGTAATTTTGCTGTTATTTGGCAGGTTAGTTTCTTTAAGTGTTTTAAAATAGTGCCTCACACAACACAATATGATTCAAATTACAAAATGGCATAGAATTTGAGACATCTTGCTTCCACTAATTACTTTCACGTTCATAATTTATTTGTTGATTATGCTATTCTACCCCAATATGGGTACCTGCATGATGAATTATTTAGAGGTTACTTAACTGGTTTGATCAATTATAGGGAAATCCTTCACAATATGGTAGGTTTGTGGTTCTTTTCATGAATAAGCGGACGCGAGTGAGTGAAAAACCAAAACATGCCTACCATCAAGTGAAGGATCTCATATAATTCAACCAAGCAGTTAAATAATGTATTCATTACATTTAAATTAAATCGTTTGTAAATGTTTGTTTTTTAACCTTTTTGAATGGACGACGTCGACATGTTTTATGCGCCCACCCACCGAAGGAAGACATATAGTAATTGTACTGTCCGTTTGTTCGTCCATTCGTTCATCCTTCCGTCCGAAACAATCATGTCTTGGCCATAACGTTGAAAGAACTGAGATTTCCATGAACCTTCACAAGTGTTAACCATAATGAAAAGGTGTGCCGTGTGCTAAGGGTCAGTACTTCAAAGGTCAAGGTCACACTTGTAGGTCAAGGTCAAATGAGTAAAAACATTTGGGGGTATTTGTCACTTATTGGTGACATCTCTTGTATTTTAAAGATAATGTACTTTACACATGTAACATACAATAATAATTGGATTGAAACAAAAGCAAAATGCATAAAGAGATTCTTTTCATAATCAACACTTACTGACGTCATGACTCAGCTTACTGACGTCATGACTCAGCGTCACAGTTATTACAGACGTCATCAAACGGCATGACGAAAAAACGATATGGCAGCATCCTCGACATGCGTAACATTCTGTTAAAGAGATAAAACTAGTAAACCATACAGAAAATATGGATAATCTACATGATAAAAAGAATATTGTAACAGTGCCATTTGCCATTCTTTTTTTTTGTTTTTGTTTTTGTTTTTAATACTTTTATTTCAGACACATTGTGTACTTACATATACAGTTGCATACATATATTTATATATAGCTGATAAAACATGTTAAACGGAAAGAAAATATAATAGAAACCGGTCAAGATAAATGAATGTCAAGAAGAGCAAAAACCAAAATAACGAAATGAATGAAGTCGGTACAAACCTACACTCTAAATTAACTATTAATATTACATACTTAAACATATATACATACACATACATATTTATATATACATGCACATACACACATACATACACATACATAAACATATACACACATATACCTAGATATACCAAAAGGGGTAATTTTACTTGACTATCCTTGACTAACAGTTGGCTAATTATGTTCCATCTCGGCATTAGATTTTGGTACAGAGTACATAAATGATGAGAATAATTCCAGGTGTTTATATCTTTTCAGATGTTCGATAAAAACATTATAGTTTGGGAGACATTTTTTCAATTTGCTTGAATAGACATAACTTTTATAGACAAGGAAACAAATATTAAGAATCAAATTTAAAACATATTCATGCTGTTTAAAACCAAGGAGGACCTCTTCGGGTCTTAATTCAATAGAAATTCCGCAAAGATCCGTAATTTGTTCAAGCAAATCTCAGCAGTATATTCTTTGAATACATACATTCAAAAAATAGATGTGAAACTGTTTCTTTTGAGTTGTTGCAAAAAGTGCATAGTTCTGTTTCTGACATTTTACATTGATACAATTTGGTATTGGTAAGCAAAATACGATGAAGTATTTTAAATTGAAGACTTTGTAGGTAAGTGTCATCGGTTATTTTAAAAGTGTGTTGATATAGAAATTTCCAGTCTTCATTTGTTAAGGTTATTCCGAGTTCTTTGTTCCATTTTTCTTGCGAGTTATTGGGTATTAAGCTTACTGATTTTAAAAAGTCTTCATAAAACGATTGATTTACTTTTTTTGCTGATTTTAGTTTATGAATATTTTTATTTTAAGGATGTTCAATTCTAGTTTTATTCTTAATACATGTTTTCCATTGATTAGGAATTGCATTAATTATTCCATAGTTAGATATCAATGGAATGCGTTCATTGTATTTAGTTGAGAAATCATTAAAAGATAAAAACCCGCACCGTTCATTTACAAGATCGTTAATGAAGAATACTGCGTTTTGACTTAACACTTTAAAGAGGTTTAAGTCCCAGTTTAACACAATATTTGAATTATGAAATATAGGTTCTGATAAAATATCTGTATGTGTGTTTTTGGTGTTTTCACTATCTAAAAGTGCCCAAGATTGCATTATTTTTTGCCAGAAACTGTTCTGATAACTTGCTAGTTTGAGGATTCCGTCTTTATGGAGATACCATAGTTTATAACCAACGAACTGTTCTAGATCATTTAAAATAAGGGTTTTCCAAGGTGAGAATGTTGCTGGGTCTATAAAAAATTTCACCCATACAAGTTTCAGTGAATGACTTAATGATTTGATATGTGGCACTTTTAAACCACCGTTTTCAATATGATTTATTTTTGTCATTTTTACCAGACCTTAAAAAATTAAACAATATAATTTGGAATTCATCAAATATATGTTCCGGTGGGTCAGGAAGAACCGTTAGACAATCATTAATGTTTGGAAGAGCGAGTGTTTTTATAATCGTTGTTTTGCCAATAAGGGTAAGATTTCTGAAGGACCAATCGTTCAACATATTTTTAATTTTTGTAAGTTTAATGAGGTTGTTGTTTATAAAATAATTGTCTTTTTCTAAGTTGTACGTTATCCCTAATAGTTTAAAATTGCCTTTGAAGTTCCATATAACTGGTTTCTCAGTATGGATTTTGTCCCTCCTCTTTACTTGATCAGAATATAAACCCCTACAATTCATACTTCCAAATTTTATATCACGCATAATTTAATAAATAGTGTAGGTTAAATGTATAGTTTGCATCGACTTCATGAATATTGAATCTTAAAAGCTTGATGTTCCATGACCTGTATCTGTTTTCTTGATTGCATATAGTAACTGTATAAAGAGCGCGTTCTTTGGTATTGACTAAAATAACAATGTTCAAAATAATGTACACAACAATGTCTGTTTTTCTAATATGACAACAACATCTCTTTTTCATCTATGTCATTCTCTGGCTGTGTTAGACCTAGTGATGGACTCAGTAAATACTGTTATAGTAAAAACTATTGTAATCAAAATTTAATATTTATTATTTTATCCACATCCAACTATAAATATTGAGTATCTCAATTACCAAACCTTGACATTCAAGTGAAAGTGAACTAATTCGCGTTTATTCACACAAACCCATTTTACCTGCCATTCTTGGTTTTCTACGCCTCATCTAATAAACTTGATAGTAAAAGGCATTGACATAATAATATTATTCTGTATATAATTGGACTTAAAGCTGTGTACGCTATGTTTAAATGGTACAAACTCATGATGAATGAAGTAGTTTCAGTTTGACAAACATCAAAATAGTCTGTATATAAACCAGAAATCGATGCTAAAATATCACATTTGTGTCTAGCCTTCGTAAAGGTAACATAAATACATCAAGGAATGCTGCTTTTAAATGTATATTTCATAAAAATAGTTGTTCGGACAATGGAACGGACGCTCTTATTTGCTATTCCAGCAATAAGAATATCCACTGATGCTTGTTATATAACTAAAATAGACATTACACTCTAACTAGCGTATGCAAATTTATAAACTATGAAGTAAAAAATAGCAGTCTTACATTGTAAATGCACATGTGCGACGTGATGGACTATATACTGATACGTTTTGAAGTGTGTTCAAGCCTGTTAATTTAATATAAAAAAAATGGTGCTTAGCATGCTCATTAGTGATTGTAAATCAGAAAGTCATGTGTTCAAGTTTCGAAAGGCAAAACAAATTCTGAATAATTTTAGCGCTACCTGTATATATATACCTGTGCACTACTGAATGTCTATAAAGCTTTGATGTCCTGTATCGCTTAGTGGTCGCTTAGAAAAGCACAAATCACCACGATCTGAGCTAATGAAACTTTAAGTATGTGTTCTACAGCTTTAAGACCAGTGATGACATGTATTACCAACTGTTTTATTGAAACTTTCCAGTGTATCTGAAATCAATTAGAATACAGTAAATCGAATTGAAGGCACATTTTTACTCATATTCTTTTTTCCGCTTACTGAACATATAGACCGTAATCCACCAATAGAACCCCTTTCCCCCCACATGGGGAAATTTTGAAGGGTACAATTAATTGAAAGGGTATGGCATTTGAAGTATGTTTGCCATCTGAGAGTAGGGCCATATGGCGTGCCGTCTTGTGTAATACATAGTAATAGCAATTTTGTCTCATATAATTATTTTTATCTGTTATTTACGTAAATAAAGTTGAATCTATGTTGCTTAATTCATTTACACTTGATTTATATAAACGTAAATAAACATGTAGCATGCTGTTAATCGCATATAATTTGTTTTGTTTTTAGCTCTACTGATCAGAGATCAGCAGAGCTTATGCCGTGGTGCGGCGTCCGTCGTCCGTCCGTCCGTCTGTCCGTCCGTCTGTCCGTCCGTTAACTTTTATTTGTAGCGACTACTCCTCTGAAACTACTGGATGGATATTCATAAAACTTTACAGAAATGTTGCCCATGAAGTCTAGTTGATCCTAGCAAAAATTCATGTTTGTGTGAAATCCAAGATGGCCGCCAAAGCTAAAAATAGATTTTTTAAATTCAAGTTTGTAGCGACTACTTCTTGAAAACTATAAGTGATATTGATATGGGACTTTTTCTAAAATGATCAGCATGACATGATGTTGGTCCTTGTCGAAAATCGTTTTGATTTGACGTTAAACATGGCTGCCAGCGGCCATCTTTGTTTACATAGAGTTATATATAATGAAAACTTGTAGCGACTACTCCTCTGAAACTACTTGACGGATTTTCATGAAACTTCACAGGAATGTTGCTCTTGATGTCTAAATGATCCTAGCAAAATTTCAGGTCGGCCGGAAATTCAAGATGGCTGCCACAGTTAAAAATAGATTTTTAAGAAATAAGTTTGTAGCGACTACTTCTTGAAAACTATAAGTGATATTGATATGGGACTTTTTCTAAAATGATCAGCATGACATGATGGTTATCCGAGTCAAACATTATTTTGATTCGACATTAAACATGGCTGCCAGTGGCCATCTTTGTTTACATATAGTTATATAATGAAAACTTGTAGCGACTACTCCTCTGAAACTACTTGACGGATTTTCATGAAACTTCACAGAAATGTTGCTCTTGATGTCTAATTGATCCTAGCAAAATTTCAGATCGTCCGGAAATTCAAGATGGCCGCCATGGCTAAAAATAGATTTTCAAAATACAAGTTTGTAGCGACTACTTCTTGAAAACTATAAGTGATATTGATATGGGACTTTTTCTAAAGACATGATGTTGGTCCTTGTCGAAAATCGTTTTGATTCGACGTTAAACATGGCTGCCAGCGGCCATCTTTGTTTACATAGAGTTATATAATGAAAACTTGTAGCGACTACTCCTCTGAAACTACTTGACGGATTTTCATGAAACTTCACACGAATGTTGCTCTTGATGTCTAATTGATCCTAGCAAAATTTCAGGTCGGCCGGAAATTCAAGATGGCCGCCACGGCTAAAAATAGATTTTTAAAAAATAAGTTTGTAGCGACTACTTCTTGAAAACTATAAGAGATATTGATATGGGACTTTTTCTAAAATGATCAGCATGACATGATGTTGGTCCTTGTCGAAAATCGTTTTGATTCGACGTTAAACATGGCTGCCAGTGGCTATCTTTGTTTACATAGAGTTATATAATGAAAACTTGTAGCGACTACTCCTCTGAAACTACTTTACGGATTTTCATAAAACTTCACAGGAATGTTGCTCTTGATGTCTTATTGATCCTAGCAAAATTTCAGGTCGGCCGGAAAATCAAGATGGCCGCCACGGCTAAAAATAGATTTAAAAAAAATAAGATTGTAGCGACGACTTCTTGAAAACTTTAAGAGATATTGATATGGGACTTTTTCTAAAATGATCAGCATGACATGATGGTTATCCGAGTTGAACATTATTTTGATTCGACGTTAAACATGGCTGCCAGTGGCCATCTTTGTTTACATAGAGTTATATAATGAAAACTTGTAGCGACTACTCCTCTGAAAGTACTTGACGGATTTTCATGAAACTTCACAGAAATGTTGCTCTTGATGTCTAATTGATCCTAGCAAAATTTCAGGTTGGCCGGAAATTCAAGATGGCCACCACGGCTAAAAATAGATTTTCAAAAATCAAGTTTGTAGTCACTACTTCCTGAAATCAAAATCAATCAGTAGAGCTTCAAGGTCATTGACCTCTTGTTTAAATTGGGTAACATAAATAAATACGAAAGAGTCATGTAATATATAATATTTATGACCACTAATACATGTCAGAGGTAAAACATATTAGTACTGACATAATTCATGTCAGCTCAAAATTTAACGTCTGCCATTAATGATGTCTAAAAGAATGTTGAAATAATATCTTTGTAGTTTTATAGTTGATTTTGTGCCGCCTTTTCGAAGAAAAAAGCGATACATAGGTATCACTTTGTCATCCGTCTGTCAGTATGTCCGTCAGTCTGTCACGAAAACTTAATGTTGGCTATACACTAAAGGTCTTTATATGGGTGAAATACTCAGTATTTTTCTTCACGAAAACTTAACATTGGCTATAACTTTCTCATTTCGTGATATTTCTTCATAAAATTTTCAATATATACTCATCATGACAACACTGACATGACCATACTAAAATATAAAGGTCAAGGTCACACTGAAGGTCATTATATGGGTTAAATACTCGTTTTTTTCTTCACGAAAACTTAACGTTGGTTATAACTTTCTCATTTCTTGATATTTCTTCATCAAGCTTTCAATATATACTCATCATGACAACCTCAACATCACCATACTAAATTGTGAAGGTCAAGTTCACACTAAAGTTCATTATATGGGTTAAATACTCATTTGTTTCTTCACGAAAACTTAATGTTGCCTATAACTTTCTCATTTCTTGATATTTCTTCATCAAACTTTCAGTTATATACTTCATGACAACATCGACATGACCATACTAAAATATAAATGTCAAGGTCACAGTAAAGGTCATTACATGGGTTAAATACTCATTTTTTTCTTCACGAAAACTTAACGTTGGTTATAACGTTCTCATTACTTGTTATTTCTTCATCAAACTTTCAATATATACTCATCATGACAACACCGACTTGACCATACTAAAATATAAAGGTCAAGGTCACACTTAAGGTCATTATATGGGTTAAATACTCATTTTCTTCACAAAAACTTAATGTTGGTTATAATTTTCTCATTTCTTGATATTTCTTCATCAAACTTTCAGTATATACTCATCATGACAACATCGACATGACCATACTAAAATATAAAGGTCAAGATCACACTGAAGGTCATTATGTGTAGATTGAATATAGTTCAGTCAAGTTTTAAAGAGACCAACTTTAATAATGAGCCCCGAAAGCCTCCTACATTTTAAACAGCCCCGATAGCCTCCTACATTTTACACAGCCCTGATAGCCTCCTACATTTTACACAGTCCTGATAGCCTCCTACATTTTACAAGGCCCTGATAGCCTCCTACATTTTACACGGCCCTGATAGCCTCCTACATTTTACACAGCCCTGATAGCCTCCTACATTTTACACAGCCCTGATAGCCTTCTACATTTTACACAGCCCTGATAGCCTCCTACATTTTACACGGCCCTGATAGCCTCCTACATTTTACACAGCCCCGATAGCTTCCTGCATATTTATTAGTCGCGTTTTGGCTACACGTGGCTGTCTGGGATTTTTGCATTGATATTTCATTTCCAGGGGCTGGGCTAAGCAGCCTCGTTTTGAAAGTGCGTGTCTGTCTAGAGGTCACTTAGTCAGGCCAGTTTGTCAAGGTCATTTATCTGAGTCCAAAAAAGACTTGTTATACTGACAAAGCGCTGACAGGCGACACACGTGTTTCGCGGAATACCTGTCTGGTTGGGTATAAAATCTTGAACGTTCTTAATTTCTGAATGTTCCAAAGTTTTCAAATCAGACCTTCATTTAACAATGTAAAGTAAATAACAATAATGTCGGTTTAGTAACACAGGTATCCAAAGTTTAAAATTAAGGTGATGAACGTTTTTTTTATAAAAATCATGAACAGTGAAGATAATTTACTTTATAAAACCCATTCTTCCGTATCTTTTTAGTCTTCAAAATGCAGTAAAATTATTAGTTTTTCTTATTTAACATCGTCTACAACCTGTAACACCCTTATGCCCCCACTGCCAGAAAGCAAACATAATGGAAAAGATTACATACATAATGGGCTTGCAGAAAAGTAGGGCCTACAAAATACTTCCTTAGTGGTGGAGTGGTTAGTGGGTGATTGAGGCCAGGGGCAGGGTTCACTCATTAGCTTCTTGGATAAAAGTTTCTGTTCCAAAATATAATGCCATAGTTTGTATCTATCAAAATCAAAACATGTGTAAACATGTTATTCTTTGTGTTGTTTGTTTGGCATGTTTAACAAAAAGCGATCATTTTGTACACTGTTTTACTCTATGGCTTTGTAAGTCACACTGGTTTACTGTGACACTGTTTTACCCTATGACCTCGTGCATCCCACTTGTTTACTATGACCTTGTTTTATTCTATGACCTTGTAAGTCCCCATTGTTATGCCTCTGAAGGGAGGGAGCATATAGTAATCACATCAACCGTCCGTTCGTTGATCTGAAACAATCATGTCTCACTGAGTCAGCCATTACCTCAAAAGTACTGAAGGAAATTTCAGTTCATTCAAATGTTAATTAGTTGTGTCTCGCGCAAAAATCAGGTCCATACCTCAACGATGAAGGTCAAACTTGGAGGTTAAAGGTCAAATGAGTCAAATTTTGTCTCAGTCATAACTTTGAAATTACTGAATGGACTGGATTTACACACAAACAGTAAGTACAGTGAGAGGGTGTGTCACATGTAAGAATAAGGATTTTTCCTCATAGACCAAGGTCACACTTAGAGGTCACAAAAAAATGCGGATATGACGCACAGATTTTGTAGCGATAACATATGTAACAAGACATAACTCACAGATTCTCTAGTGACGACGTGTTACGAGATAGTGACTACTAACCTTAGGACACTTAGCAATAGTCATGAAATCTGAATGATGGCTTCAATGCTTACTGTAGAGCCCGTTTACGGATCTTGACTTAGCGATCACAATGTCGTCCCGGTGTATGTGTGTCAATTCGTCCGTCTGTTCGTTTGTTCTTTCATCCGTGCGTCCGATTTTCATTTCTTAATATTTATTCATTACTGGCCGGATTTTCACCAAACTCCACTAGAATGTTCCTTATATTGATCCAACGTCACATGCACAATTTTGGTTGCTGTGGGTCACATCCTGTCTCCGCTACGACTTCTTTCTCGCTGGATTTTCAACAAACTTCTCCGGAATGTTCCTTACATGCATCTAACATCATGTGCAAGTTTTTGTGTTCTACTTTCACCGAAATATTGGTCACATCCGGTCTCCGCTATGACATGCATCCCCCACTGTTAATGACATTAATTTAATATCTCTTGGGATTGACATTGGTGTTGGTCAAATCAAAAATGTGTACCTTTATAATAGGGCTCGACATGTAGGCAGTGGCCTTCTTGTTATCGTTATTAATTCGGACTGTGATTCAACCTGACCTTTATGTTTTGTGGATTATACATTTCTTTAAATTTTTAGGTGCAAGTCTGCTCTACTCTACCCTTTAAATTTAATACTAATAATACCAAGCACTTAGTCTTCCTTTTTTCCCCTTAACATATGACGTTAAATGTTTTTCTGGACTTATAGGTATAAGGTAATTTGGTATTAGATATATGTAAACCTAATGCACCTAATGCTGCCTTAGCAGCACTATCAGCTCTATCATTACCACGTATTCCTATTTTGATTTCTATTGTTTTCTTTTGTTGATTCCCTCGTCTTATTGTTATACACCAACCCTTCAGGTAATGAAGATCATTTGCTGTGCGTTGGGTTAATGGGCTTTACAAGATATAAACATGTGATCTTTAAAAGGAATCTTTATATAACTGTTATTTTAAAACTTAGTGCATATTATAACTGATTTAAGGATAGTAAATGAGTGTAGTACAGTCACAGGGATTTATCCACTGTGTTGGCCGAGGTTAATAATGTGGGTAGTTGATTCCATTGTACAACCATTATAGGCTAGAACGAGTATTTGTAGGATTCCTTGGTGGTATGGATGTGTTTGAAATCATTAAGTGTTTGACCTAGATTCCCTCTGACCATGACACATTTTGATTCTCTATGATTTGGGTATCCACTGACCTCATTTCTCTCCAACCTCAACCTTTTTTATAACTGATATTAAATTCCGTCTTTATTTCTGACCTGTTCCCTTCATGCCTTTTACTTTCTCTGAAGTATTCTTCTGTACGTTTACTCTCTGTGACCTTGATTGGTTGTACTTTGATATTTAACCTTTGACCTTGTTCTGCATTGTAAGGGTTGCATTCATTAAACTGATGTGAACAGATACTTTAACGTAAATTAACTATATTAATCCTGTAAACTTTTAGTCACCATGACGAATCTGTAACTGCGAGAGATGAACATGTTGATAAGTAAGATATGCATGTTGTTGTGTGTGTGAAGTGCGGCCTCGAGTTTTCTCTTCTAAGAATTGTTTTTTTTAAATTATTGATCACTTCCAATCCAATCTCATTAAAATCAGACCCTTAATCAAGCTACGATACTCTACACTACAAGGATCTGACAACACTCCATTGGAGGTCACGTCAGATTGACCTTACGATTAGCCAATCAGCTTTCAGCCTACAAAATTGCTCGGTAAAGACTGATTCACTGCGCATGTCGCATTTCAGTAAAACGCTGTGGAGCAGTCTACACTGAGTATTGAAAGAGACAATGCCCGTAACTTTTAGCTTATAAAACACAAAATAATTGCGTTGACAAACATAATACACCAACCATTATTAAATATTTACTGGGGGAAAAAAGAAAGGAAAGATTTTTTGACGGAATTTAGTAGCGGTACAAATGTTTTTACCGATTCGTGGGATTGAACCCACACTAAAATGACACTAGCGGGTCAACAGTCAATCTCGCTTTCAACTGAGCTAAGCGGGTCAGATGTACTCTGTCTTACTATTTAGAGTACTTATGTCGTAATAATTTCAGTGGAATATATATTTTCAAAACACACATGGCAGCGCCCATGATTTTCTTCATATCTTGATTTAAAACATTTATCATGCAATCCACAGCAATAACACACGAAGACGATCTTTATTCGGATATAGATCTATGTGTTTTATGTGGATTTTCGTTTGTTCAGTTCACTCGAATGTTATCTGAAGTGCATATGAAATGCGCGATTTTATTGGTTGATCTTCTCATGAATATTGATTAGATGAAAGGTCGATCTGATGTGACCTACAAGGGAGTGTTGTCAGATCATATAGCGGAGAGTATCAAAGCGTAATTAGGATAAGGTTTTAATGAGATCACTTCCAATCTGGCTTTCACTGATACTTAATGTGTGGTTTGTACTACAATCCATCTTATTTTGTAGATGATCTCTCACTTATTTCACAGATTTTACAAGGGTTTATTTTGAATGCCCTGTGTGTTTATTTCTAGAATTTATTTCTTATTAACACTTTAACTGCTGTTGTTGCACATTTGTTGAATTGTCTGTCATTATATTTAACTTTTTGACTTTTTGACAATAAATGTATATGTTCTCAATAGAATTTGTTTTTGTTCTCAAATTATTAAAATAATTTACAAATAGGGTGCCTATTTTTTTCCAAGTTAAACATACCAAAGTTGATATTCTGTAAATTTCCTCCGAAATGAAAAGAAGATTGAAGAAAACTTAACTAGGCATAGCATGGATTAAAAACGTGAGGAATTATAAATATCATTAATACATTTCTGTTAATTTTATACTTCAGTTCATTGACGAAATCCAAGAAAAAGAAGCACAGTTTTACTCACGCCCGCGAACAACAGCAATACTATGATGAAGATCAATTTGAAGATAACGCACGTTTCCGTCCAAGCAGTCGTCAAACATTTGACGAACAAAACACTCAGTTACGTCTCAGCGGTCGTCGAACATTTGATGACAACACAAATTTGCACAAAAGTGGACGACAGTCTTACGAAGACCACCCCCATCCACTTGAAATGGGATATTCAGCTCATGGCCAAAAACAAAATGGCCACGCGTACGCAAATCCAATAATGGAGGAGGAGGATGATGATGTCATGTCTGCTCAATACGTCTCGGGTGATTATGGTCGGCAGACGGCACCGAGGAGTCTTCCGCCAATACAAGAAAAGGGCAAGCGAAAAAAGAAGAAGAACAAGTTTTTAAAGAAATTGGCGTCCCCACGTCAATTAGATGACGATGATGATTTGCTATAATTAAAACTATAGCAAATACATTGCGATCCTCTATATAGAACTGTATAATCATTCTGAAAGGAAGTTTATTTATATGTATATGTGTTACTATATACATTATATTAACATTATAGCAGCAGGTGTAGCAATAGGTAAAATGAAAGTTTAGTAATCGAAAAAGGTGATTATAATTATGTTTAGTGGGTAAATTGCTGAATAATCTTCTATGAGTACATTTCAACAGTAATTACAAACATTGTAGTTAACTCTTATAAATAACAAGCAATTGAACATTTTACAACTTTATTAAATAAATGGTATTGAAGCAACTCTGCAGTTCTGCAGGTGAGAATGTTCTAGGCCCATTCTGCATATTCTTATCTAGATGTAAATGGAGAGTTATCCTGGAATGTTCATTTCTGTTGGCGCCATATAACCTTTTTCTGTTGGTGCGCTATAAAAACTCAGTTCAATGAAATTAATGGTGCTTTCAATGTAACATTTTTTGAAAAAGTGCAGATCTTCTAAATTAGTTGGAGCTTAATACAAATACAGTACGTGACACTTTGTGTTTTTTACCATATGGTGCAACATAACAGTTTGTATCTAGGCAGACAGATAGATGAATTTACAAATACGTGTCACCTCAAAATCTGAAAACAAATGAATAGGTTAAGTTGTAAATTATTTTTCACAAACCACATTGTAATAAATCACGTATTAAACCTAATTGGAGGTATTAGACCCCCACTATTTTTTTTATCTTATACAGAATCACTGACAATGACATTGTGACCCTGATTACTGGACTTTTATGTGAAAACAGTATAGTGCAGGAAATAACTGAGACATTTGGCAAAATAGTTTAAATCGTGAGACAAGCGTGAAAGTTGGCAGAATGATCCCTAGGGCATCCTGATCATGCCAAGAACCTGAGCTCCTCATTTTCCCCCTATTTCAAAATGGCCACACATTTTCAAAACGGCCACCAAATGGTTTGAAAGTTTAAAAAATTATACTATATCAAAGTATTACGCAGAAATTGGTAGGAAAACATTGTATAATGGTGTGTTTTTTTTATAAAAAAAATCAAAAAAACACAAGATAAACGCTATCTGTTTCTGTATATATACAAAGTTAAAAATTTTAAGAATATTACGCATTTGACGTCAGCAACCTTTCTATGTACTTATTGCATGTCTTTATTATATTTGTATTCTGATAAACACTCTTTCTGTAATAACCCGACGTAATTTTTCAGTATAAAACGTCTTCCAATTCACCATCTCATTAAAGTAAGGAAATCAAAACAAAACATGGCTATAATGTCAGTAAACAAAACCATCTTACTTCTAATTCTAGTATTTGAATTCATTACCTGTTTTCTTGAAAAAAAATCAAAAGAAACAAAGTAACAGTCACTTTTTATCTATTGTAATGTTTCCCAAAATAAGCCAAGGACTTTTCCCGCCGTTATTGAAGACAGACAGCTCATCCTGCCTTTGTAGATTCTTGGAGTGTGTCGATTTCTGTTTCTGTGTCATATCAAGGGATCAATGCAAAACTATTATATCCAGTTTTATATTTATATATAGTATTATAATTACAGTAGTTTTGCAAACAACCCTTAAAGGGGTTGATGCACTATTTTCAAACAATGTTTATTTTAACGATGACGTCATCGCGCCTTTTTACCATGTATGTATAATTAAAGCAAAAAAAATCCCTACAAATGAAAAATAAGCATACAATTTATACATTTATTCATCTGTATATTTATTTTTAATCAATTTTAAGTGATTTGCTTTGCTTTAAAATGTATTTTGTCAATATGCCATATATGGTAAAAAGGTACGATGATGTCATCATTCCAAGATGGCCGCCCCCATTTATTTAGTTTTTCAGAGCCCTTTTAAATAAATTGTGTTTGAAAATAGTGCACCAACCCCTTTAATATGACCTGTTTGTGTTGGTGAGCCGTAAAACACAATTTGACTATTTGTGTTTGCCAAAAACGCACAATCATTTTATGGTAGACATGAGCTACACACGTTTATACCGAGATTATGATGTTGATATTAAAGATAAAAATGTGCTTGATTACCATTCATGCTTCTAATTGTGTGGCTCATTGTAAGTATTGCTGTTGTTTAAAGATTTCTATTGGCGCCATATAACCTTTTTATGTTGGTGAGCAGAAACCCCCCGAATACATTTGTTAAAGATGTGTAAATGTACATCGCTAAGGGAGAAACTTACGTTATTGATCAGATATTTGTGATTATGGAGCAGGCTTGTCGCTGTTCCTAGTAAACATCGTGAATATCAGTTTGATAGACAATCGCGTCGAACAAATATTAATTTATTTGTGCCAAAGATGAACTTTTTTATCATTTTTTTTTTATTATTTTGTGCACAATCGTTTTATTTACAAAAACTGTTTAATTTTACAAACACTACATGAAGAACAAAAATTAAAAGTCTATTTCTGAAAAGACATTGCATATCCATGCTGGTGTACATATTATAAATTGTATTTTGATAGATTTTGTCTTTGCAGATATCTTAAAATTGGCATCAAACATCAACAGTTACGAATAAACAATATATATTTAATATTTTAGTTTGGTTAACGTTGTATGATTAATATAGTACCATGTATCAAATATCATACCTATACACACTTTATAGTAGAAATACCAACATTAAACCACTATTTTTAACAGTAGAACACAAATTGTATTATATTATTTTAAATGTTTTAGATTGTTTTAGATATACCGGTACTTGCACTTTGATATGAATGGCAACTTTTACTAAATATTTTTTTGTTATTTTGTACTGTGTTTTTTTTTTATCTCCGTCCACTTTTGTAGTAAGCTTTTACTAAAACAAATTGTCATTTTTGTACTGTTTTTATCTCCGTCCGTATGTAGTTAGGTTTATTGTATATTTTTATGCCCCCGAAGGGAGAGGGCATATAATAATCGCATCGTTCATTTGTCCATCCACAATGTTAAGTTCCCTTTTTCAGAGTTAAGCAGTGAAAGGTTATACCTGAACTGCTGATAGGCTGAACTCTTGAAACTTTATACATTTATGTTTTTCAGCAATATCATTAGATGGTGAATAGCACACATAGGTCTGTACCTCACTCGAAGACCATTTTATATTCCATAAATACATTCAGGAAAAAAGAAACTTTTTTAGGGTCACTACGCTGTTTTGTTTGTTCAGATCACAGACATATTAATAAACAGATAGGAAACTTCTTATCTTAACCAATGAAGTAACCAAAATATCATGTGGCACCTTAACTTTTCCTTCTATCTTCTCTCTCAGTAATTCACTGATTTTGATGAGAATACATTCTAAGGATTCATAGTGAATAGCAAAATGGGATTATAATAATTTATGTTTGTTTTCAAAATAAGAAACTGTATAAAAAGATGTTTAAAGTTAAAAATGTCATCATTTTTCGCCTTTCTCTTAAAAATCAAGGTTTTGACTTGGTCAAAGTTTCCGTCAAACTCCTTTTTGCTCTAAATGTAAGAGAAAGCAAACTACTATCATTAGAAAGAAACTAAATTTGTGATGGGATTTGGCAGGAATGAAACTAGTATCTATAAAACTCTTCATGATATGTGTGTTTAAAGTTGGGAAATATTTTGTAACATTTTCGCACTGTGCCACGTGAAATTTAGATAATTTTCGTGGTGTCCAATCTATTTGTTATTAGGTCTGTGTTCAAATAATTGATGTACAACTGGTTGAAACTCACCACCGATATCTCGACCATATTTTCTATTGAAAATGAATTCACTGTACTGAATGGAAATGTGTTTTTTTTAAATACACGCGTAAAGATATTTGTTTATAAACACAAAGTTTGATATTTTGTGAAGTAGAGTTTAATTAACACTGTTGAAGTGATACGGGGAATAATTCCCGCGTGAGAAAGATTCTTGCGACATAGAAGCGAGTGCGTTTTCGCACGAGTTTCTATATCGCAAGAAAATTTCTCACGAATGAATTATTTTCCGTATCACGACAAAAATGTTAATTAAACTAAAGAATATATATTCTGTGATGAATTTCTTTCCAATCGTCTTTTGACACAAGTATTCCTTCTTCTGTCACTCCTTTGGCGACAGCGCGGAGTAATATCATGACGTCAGTTCGTAACGAAATAACGTGACGTCTATCGTTTAGTTCATAACATTTGGCTACTGTGCTATCTTGCACACTAGGCGAGATAGCACAGTAGAGGAAGGGATATGTTATAGATTTTCTCAAACTGGGAAATTTCTATAATTTATCACAGAATAAATATGTTATCCTCGGGACGTTACACTTTGAATTATAAAAGAGGTGATTACATAAGAAATTGAGAGAAGTGTTTGCAATTTATTTTAGAAAATATGAAAAACATATATCTTGCCAGTATTTTGCAAATGCTTGCTACAACATTAAACCATCTGTGATAAAAGTGGGTACTTGCATTTTTACTCAGTATAGATACATATATATATATGTTTATATATAAGAAGTTGAGAAGTGTTTGCAATTTATTTTAGAAAATATGAAAAACATATCTTGCCAATATTTTGCAAATGCTTGATACGACAAAACCATCTGAGATAAAAGTATATATATATCAGAAAATTAGTTTTACTTTTAAAGGGGTTGATGCACTATTATCAAACACAATTTATTCAAACTTGAAAAAAGCTGAAAGAATTATCAAAATGCCATAACAAATAAAGGAGATATGACCTATTGAAAATTTGCAAAGAACATAAATGGAGACGGCCAACTTAGAATGATGACGTCATTGCGCCTTTTTATCGTATATGGCGTCATCGTTCAAAGATGGCCGCCTCCATTTATGTGTCTTTGCAAATTTTCAATAGGTCATATCTCCTTCATTTTTCATGGCATTTTGGTAATTCTTTCAGTTTTTTTTCAAGTTTTCAGAGGCCTTTAAAGATGAATGGCCACCCTTTCTGCAGTATTATCAATTAACAAATTTAACTCTTAAACATCATATGACCATTTCTTGATAGTCCCGGAGAGAAACATATATTTAAAACTGCTACTGAGTTGTATGTAAAAGTCAGTATTATTTGCATGATGTAGATACTACTTTTGCCTCTGTGTGACTGCAAGTGGAAATGAAGTAAATCTGAATTGTATAGCTATTCTATATTCAGTATAACTATTGCCAGATAATTGATAAATACATTTACCTTTGGATGAATTTACCTTTGGATTAATTTACCTGTTTAAAGTTTTTTACATCATCAAATAAAATCTTATTCTCGCTTTTCGCAGATATTGCAATGTGTGAATTGTAAATGTTGTGTATTGATTTTGATTTAAATAATCATTAACATGTTCATGACACAAAACATGGCCTTAGAACTATAAAGTGACACAGGGCAATCTTGATTTTTTAGACTCAGGGCATCCGTTAGTTTTTCTCTTAAATTGAATTTGTTCAATCATTAATATTAATTGTTAGAATAGTTCAAAGCAAATTGTTTTTACATATTATTGACTTTTAATAATATTGCACCAATAATATATTTAAAAAATATTTAGAATATTGAAGGAAATAGAATTTTCAACTTTTTATTTAATTATATGCAAGCAGTTTCAAAGTCAAAATGATACAGGATTAATAAATCACTCTACTAATTTAATGCCTGATTTAAAACTCAAGATTGCCATATGTCCCTTTAAAATAAATCGTGTTTGAAAATAGTGCATCAACCCCTTTAAATGCCAATTTATTTTTCTAAATACATGTAAGTGCCTTAAATTTTAAATCATTTTTTTTTTATTGATTTAACTTTTATTCTCGTATTACTGCACCAACCATTTACCATTTTTATCGTTTACCATTTTTTTATGTCCATTCTTTTTCTTATTTTTTTTATATGTATGGGAATTATTTTTTTTATCGTTTGATAAAATGTATTTATCTGTAATTATGTTGTATGTTCTACTCTGTTGTCTTAAACTTCAAGATTTATTGATATGGTCTGTGATATACATATTTATTGTTCTCATATATTTTTTAGTATGTTAATTTATAGCATTTATACTATTGTTGTTGTTTTTTCTGCGGCAAAATGAATGCTTTATTGTTCTGAATACCATTATTCTCATGCTCCCCGGTTTAATATGCTTATTTTCACTTTATTGATTAACGGTAATCTAAATGATATTTTTATAACTTTATGAAAGATTTTATTATAAAAATCATACATACATATCTTACTCTACTATTTCATTGCAGTTTTTATATTTGCTTAGAGTCGAACATTCCATATTTAAATATAGAATAATCAACTAGGTTTTTCAGTGCCCACTGTGGATTTTAAAGGGACACATAGTGACCACTGTGGATTTTAAAGGGACACATAATGATCTTGATTTTCTAAAACTCGCGGCATCCCGTTAGTTTTTCTATGCATATTTGCAATTATTAATATTAATTATAAGAATGTTTAAAGCAGTTTTTTCTTCATCTTATAAATTTAACTATTGATTTTAATAATAATATATTTAAAACATAAAGAAATATCAAAACTTAAACATTTCTTTAAGTCTATGGAAGCTTGAAAGTCAAAAGTATACTAGATTTATAAATCGAGATGCTAATGTTAATGCCTGATAAAACTTCAAGATTGCCTTGTGTCCCTTTAATAAACTGACACTACTCATGTCAGACAAAAAATACATACCTGTTTATTGATGCCCCCTTCAGGCGGTGGTCGAGATTCAAGAACTAAGACCACTGCCTGACGCTTGTATGATCGTTAGATGTGACTAATAAGGTTTAAACACCTGGAGTCCCAGTAAAGGACGCTTTGATCTAGAAAGTTCTTATATGTCTTAGCGCCATATATAACCTGTATTGTGTTGCAGTAAAAGACAAATCAATTCATCTTTTTAAGATTTATTTACTTGATAAGTACTTGCCCCTCACCGCTGTAGGTTCGATCCCTCAGGGGCCTAGGAATCTTTATGTGAGGAAGCTATCAAGCTGGCTTGCGGAACGTCGGTGGTTCTACCCAGGTGCCCGCCCGTGCACGAAAATTGCCCAGAGGGGCACCTGGGGTCTTCCTCCACCAGTGGAAGCTGGAAAGTCGCCATATGACCTTAGCTGTTGGTGTGACTATAAAATCCAATTCAATTCAATTACTTGATAAGTATGTAAGAACACCACACCCATTATCAAGATAAAACAAAATTAGTTAGCTCACTTTCAATTATTTGTCTGATATACTTTTTATTGATTTATATGTGTAAACAAGTTAAAATTAGTAACATTTAGGTGCTACTTACATGTAGATCGCACTTAAATTTTATCAAATAAGCACTAGATACCTCATGTTCGTCTGGTATTTTATTAAAAAATGTCCAATTCAAAGAAAACTAGAAAACAGTTTGGGAAAACATAAATCCACATGTTTGTTGTACCCCAAAATTCACACTTTCATGTTTTAAGTTCACAATAATTTGAATAATGCAGTACAAAAAATTGAAGTGTATAAAAGTCTTTGCATTAAGACTCCTGAAAATGGTAAAAAGGGATAATCACTTGTAAGCTTGTTGTATAGCTGTTCGAGATCTTGAAATGTACGACAAATTGTTTTCTTTATAACTCAACTGTCTAAGACCATTATTTTTTTATTGTTCGTTTTACGTTTTAAGTGCTGTAGGAGGAGGGGGAAAAAATAATTTCGAAAAGCTATTTTAATTTTATTTGAAAGGAAAAGAGAATGAAATGTTTGATTAAAATCTGGGAGGAGGTAAAAAACACACAAAAAACTATCAAATTCCCTATGGAAAAATAAAATTCCTAATTTCATTTTGTTGTAGGAGGGTTTGTTAAACGCATTATCAAAAAATTATGAGTTCATGTTTTGAATACATCTATACTTGTACTGGTATGCATATGAAAGGTTTAAGCTCAATTGTTAGTTTTATTTACAGATGATTTCTTTTACAGACGATTAAAATCTTTTTAGATATGTCTTCTCTCTTGTTTTTCTCCACGAAACAGGATACTGAATTCATGATTTTAAAATGAATTATGTCGGGATTTTAGCTCTACTGACAGCAGGCCAGCGGAGCTTAAGGGATTTCAAGTCGTTAACTTTTGCCTTGTGAACATGATAGGGAATTCATTATTAATCAGATCTTTACCAAACTTTGCCAGAGTCTTTGTATCAATGAAAGCTCGGACATGTTCGAAAACCAGCCAGGTCAGACTTATAACACTAGAGTTATGGCCCTTGTTTGCTGAAAAATGTTTGTCAGTTCTTAGGTATGCAGTTCTGGTTCCACCCAGGAAAAATGGGGTGGTCTGCCTCTATCTCAAAAAAAATGGTCGTCATTATTAGCCTAACACATGCTAACTAGAAGGGTGTTCCACAGAACACTTGTGTCGCCTGTTATGTGCTTATCTCAGCAAGTACAATCAATCTAACTACAAAGTTTGAAGACGGGGTGCAATCCTTCATGAAGTAAGGAGCATAAATAATCTGATGGAAGAACTGTATAAAGTTTCATGGCCATATGTCAATATTTTGCCAAGTTATGAGCTAGGTTAGGTTGCAAGTTAAAAGTTTTAAGATAATGGGGTGTAACTCTCCCAAAATGAAAGAGTTATTGGACGTGTGTAACAACATTCCTTGGGTTAAGATGAAGATGTGTGTGAAGTTTCATGAACATAGGTTAAATACTTTTTAGTTGTGACCAAGGTTAGGTTTCAGGAACATCGAACCACGAGCTGGAACTATACGATGACGTGTTATGTGTATGCATTTAAAGTTGAGAGGAGAAGGGGGTTACCTCGACCCTTCCCATCAAGCCCCTCCCTACAACTGACCATGACCTGGACTTAATACCCAAAGGGGCTTACTCTTTATTTATTTATTTATTAAATCTACCTTCAGGGTATTTAGGTTCACTATAAGCTTACCTCGTATACCCCTTCCCCTACCACCCCAACCTTCCTGTGAATGAACAAGAAAGGACCTGGTGGTGGAGACGGCTTTGGCGGTGGTCTTGTTAATAATGGTTGCCATGTTTCCACGTTTACCTAATTTAACAAACTTGAAAGCCATAGATCTGAGATCATCCATGGACAGATGGACGGAAGACGGACAAAGAGGGATCACAAGATGGGCGGAGGACGGACAAAGAGTGATCACATTAGCTCTCTGTAAGATTCTGTCTAAAACAGGGGGTTTCAAGAAATAAGTGCCAATATATTTATTATAAAATATCTCTTTATTAAAACTGAAGATGGGACTATTTCATCTACTAATCAATTAGTTAATGTATACTCTGGCAATCTGAATACAATACACAGCCTTTTCACACACTCCAACCAGAATAGTCTGCTGTAAGTTATGCAAAAGTAGTTTCAAGATTAGTGAAAAAATGATAACAGAACAAATCCGAGGTTAAACACAAAACTGCTAAGTGGCACCTTGTTTTTTTACCAAAAGTTCTTTTCTTTTATTAAATTACAGTTTTATTGTATCTATAATTTCAGAAAACATATACCTTATATAATACATCTTCACCTCGTAAATGTAAATCACAATTTTGAACACAAACAAATAAACACAGAACTTTTTCAAGTGACGAGTAGGAAAACTGACAATTTATGGATTTCCATTTTAATCTTGTTCTGAAAACTCGAAATTTACTAATATGCACTAAAAAGCGTAGTTTGGCGTTCAACCCTTGAACTTTTATTATTAAATGGTGGATTTCACTATATCAACATAATACAAATATAGTACAAATTAACACTGGTAATATGTTACAGGAATTTCTTTGGCACTTCTAAGAAATTATCAAATATGTTAAGCATGTTAATACTGCAGTACAGTGCCCTGAGTTGATGGCTGTGTCCCGTTATCATTCAAAATAGGGTTTCATCACCAAATCGTTGATTTGTAATAAACAGACGTACTTTTAATCATATATTTTTTTTAATTTATTGTTTGGGGTGCTCGTTTCAGCCAAAGGAATTTTGGACTTTTCAGAAAAAAATTAACTAGAACCTTAAAGTGAAACAGACATTTTTAGTGATAAATAAAAATGCCTTACTTTTCAAAATCGGTTGAGAAATCAAAGATTCACCTACATTTTCAATGCAAAATTCTGCTGCATCAAACTTTTTTTTTTTTTTATCCAAAGATGGTTTGAATGTGTTGCAAAATCTAAATTAACTTAAAGTTCCATGGCAAACTATTATGGCCTACACGTTATTTGAGATCTCTTCATTTTCTGCTGTCACAGCAACAAGGTATTTACTTAGGGAAAAGCATTTTGGCTGCGAAGTATTTACTTGTCTGATTTTTTTACCACTAAAAATTATATTCATGTATAATTTACGTATGTTTTGTTAAAACTGTTTATGTTAATGCTGAAAAACGTTTCGCTGAAACATGGGTCGCAAACTTTGGCGGAAACATGGGTCGCAAACTTTGGCTGAAACATGGGTCGCAAAATTTGGCTGAAACATGGACCACCCTCCCTGTAGTTTCCGCTAATATGATCAATGACAGTGCATAGTTTTATATGCACACATATTACACAAGCAAATTTCTATAATGCAGTCTCATCCGTAACATAAGTAAAACCTACATGAACGTCTTGCCAATATTAGAGGTTTTAAGAGTGCTACAAAAAAAGCATTAAAAGCTTGGTCAAATATAACTGAATGCTGTTTTACAGTTCATCAACACTGTTTTGGTTATTTAGAGCTGCCACAAAGAGAGGGGACGGACAAAATAGGAATCCAGTAACCTGCCCTACCCTGACTAACAAATAGGATTTGTATGCTTCTTTATCGTGCTCGTATGATAGTCTCCGATACACGGGATTGCACGGTTTACATCACCCCTGACGGACAAGGCTAAGTGTCCACACACCGATGAATCTCTGTGGCAACAGTGAGGTTTAAGACTGGGTCTGGTTGGTCTAAAAGCTGTTGATATGAAACTATGACAAAGCACAACATGCAATAACATTTCATATGTAATTGACTAGACTTGATCCCTTTATTTACTTCAATACTTAGAACATTGAGCAATAGGTAATTGGTTCACCCAAGAAATCAGGAACGTTTAAATTCTGTCAACTGATAAAATCAAACAACCAGCAACAATTCAGACTGCATAACCATTTCATCCGCATCCTTGCTACACAAGCAACATGTTTATGAATACTGTGCCATCTTGACCAATACCTCTGTTTTATCATTGTCACCAGGAGCCATAATAATAATAATAATAATAATAATAATAATAATAATAAATAATAATAACAATAATAAAAAATAAATAATAATAAATAATAATAATATTAATAATAAATAATAACAACAATAATAAATAATAATAACAATAATAAAAAATAAATAATAATAATAATAAATAATAATAACAATAATAAAAAAATAAATAATAATAATAATAATAATAACAATAATAAAAAAAAAAAAAATAATAATAAATAATAATAATAAAAAAAAAAATAATAATAATAAATAATAATAATAATAAATAATAATAATAACAATAATAAAAAAATAAAAATAAAAATAATAATAATAATAATAATAAATAATAATAACAATAATAAAAAAATAAATAATAATAAATAATAATAATAATAATGATAATAACTGTATTAGTCTTGTTTACAATATGGCCATCTATAAAGCTACAAAATGTAACAATAAATGCATATAGTGAAAGATAAAACAGTGCATGCATCATTATATAACTTCAACCAGACAGACACATGTATTATACTTGTAAAGTAAGGTTACAAAATACAATGGAGTTTCATTCTTTCATTAAAAGAAAGGATTTGTATTTAATCTTAAATGTAATTAAAGAATGTGAAGCTCATGTGTCGAAGGGAATCATGTTCCAAACTACCATTCCTGAATATCCAAAACCTTTAAGAATATTTGTTCTAGGTTGTTTTAAATGACCTATATCCTGCCTAGCAGCAGATCTTAAATGACCTATATCCTGCCTAGCAGCAGATATTAAATGACCTATATCTTGCCTAGCAGTAGATCTTAAATGACCTATATCCTGCCTAGCATTAGATCTTAAATGACCTATATCCTGCCAAGCATTATATCTTAAATGACCTATATCCTGCCTAGCTGCAGATCTTAAATGAGCTATATCCTGCCTAGCAGCAGATATTAAATGACCTATATCCTGCCTTAAATGACCTATATCCTGCCTATCAGCAGGTCGTTATAATTTGAATTTGTAGAGAAGGTTATTAAATTATTTATGTAATCAGGAGTTAAATTGTTAAGCGATTTATAAGTCACAACCCCTGTGTGGTAATCACATCTGCGTTGAAAGGTAAGTCACTGGAGTTCCTTAAACATTAGTTTAGACGGTGTTTCTACGGGTTTCGCGAGCATGATTCGCGCTGCCCTCTTTTGGATTAATAGAGAATTTATTTGTTTGGCTCCATGTTATACAACCATAATCAAAAGTAGACATAATATAAGAGTCATAGAAAAAAATCTTCATTTCATAGGTTAGATAATAAGAAATCAGTTTCAATAGATTACTTTTTGCCACAAGTTTATTGCATGTTTTAGATATATGAATTTTCCACGATAATGATTCATCAATGTAGATGAGGTTTATCATAAAAGACAGAAAAGCTGACCGCTTCAATCTGCCATCATGATATATTACTGCAATAAGATCTACAGACAAGTCAATTATCTAACTCGGCATGCAAAGGGAATGGTTGTGTATAAGTGCCATCAAAGTTCACATTGACCTCGTGTTTCCTCATAAAATAGCATATTGATCTTGTTTTATTTCTGACTGCTGGGAATGCCTTTATTTGGATTCCAGTTTCTTCCTGAATAATTAAATTTTTGCTGTCGGTATACTGTTGCCTATGTATGGAATAAGGAAATGTTGATTTGATCATACAGGTCACTCTGCTGTAATCTGCACAAGAAAACTGATACAAGCCTACATAAGATATCACAAGCCGGTCAGAACATTTACATAAGAAAACAGTAAGGGGAATGACTATGATAAAAACGAACAGTGTGTAGATGTTAGAATTTTTTATAATTGTAATTGTCAACAATCGAAACACATTTATCATGAAAGATTTGAGCACTAGATAAACTAGTCATCATGAGACAAAATGAACATGTTTTTGGCATCTGTGTTGTATAATGTTATATGGCATCTGAAATAGTATGTGTAATGGATCACTAAATA
The DNA here is from genome assembly GCA_037043455.1 of Cyrtodaria siliqua. Lineage (NCBI taxonomy): Eukaryota > Metazoa > Mollusca > Bivalvia > Adapedonta > Hiatellidae > Cyrtodaria > Cyrtodaria siliqua. The sequence goes on along the minus strand of JAWPHD010013712.1, from coordinate 9,124 downwards.
AAATGTTGTTTCATGATTATAATATGAGGAATTGGGAAAATATTGTGGTTAGAACATGAAGAATTGGTAAATTATCATAGTTATAAACAAAAAGAAAAAAACTAATAATATCATAGCAATTGGATTGAAAGATTCACATCTGTGAAGGTAATCTCAGTTTTTTGCAATGTAAATTTACATTAGAAGTAAGTGTTTAATGTTTTTATTATTGCAATCTGATCAGTAGTTCATGAAATAAGTAGCAGTAGATCAGACCTATTCAAACTCTTTAGAAGATGCTTCAGTTTCATCAACTCTGTTCAATGATTGAAAAGGTGTTGCTTATTTTAAAATCAGCACCAAAAAGAGATACATATTATACAATTATGGACTTTTCAGCTGTTATACATGATGTGATATGCACCAAAAAAATCATTATTGACCGAGGCGATAGCCGAGGTCAATAATGATTTTTTGGTACATATCAACATCATGTATAACAGCTGAAAAGTCCATAACTGTTTTATTATATAACCCTCAATTTACAATTATATAAAACAGGTCAATATCAAAAAAACAATTATATAAAACAGGTCAATATCAAAAAAACAGGTCAATATCAAAAAAACAGGTCAATATCGCTAGATATTTTTTCTAAAAAATTACTTTTTAGCCAATGAAAACGCGTCTATTTATAGGTTATATAATAAATATGTATATAGCTGTACAACAAACAAACAGTTAGTAATATTGAGACACAATTTCCTTTACATTATTCTTATAATTAATATTAATTATTGAACAAATGCAAGTCATGTAGAAAAATGGGGCGCCGCGAGCTTTTAAAAAATCCGTCTGTCCCTTTAATAAAGTTTATAAACCGACATATAGACTGACATGACAACTATATGCTCCCACGAAAATTTCGCAGAGCCTTATAAGAAGGGTATTTTTTTTAAGCAAGTTTCAAATCTTGGAAAACCCAACATTTTTAACAAATGTTTTGTTGCCTACTTGTATGACTTATTTTAAATATAAGGTAGTATTAAACTTAACAATTAAATATAAGGTAGTATTAAACTTAACAATTAAAGGGAATATAGCGACACAGCCAAACAATAGACGATAGGGTGTAAAGTAAAAATTTCAAAGTGTCCAGTTTATTTTGCAACTGTGTATAGGTTGCTTAATACTATATTCTTATAATGGTTGCTTAATACTATATTCTTATAATGGTTGCTTAATACTATATTCTTATAATGGTTGCTTAAAACTATTCTTATAATTAATAATAATGATTGAACCTACGCAAGTTATACAAAACACCGTGATTTAAAAAAGGAAGAAGATTGCCGTGAGTCTCTTTAAATGACACATTTTACTGAAAAAGCATACAGGTAAACACACTTTTTTACTTTACACCCTATCCTCTTTATTAAGCGACAGTCCCTTAATGATTTGACCTATTCATATATAAAGTCATCATATTACGGCGGCTTACAAACATGTAAGGGAGATAACACGAGACTGCTCCACCGCGTTTAAATATACGATACATGCGATTTACCGAATGAATGGGAAATCCTATTGAAAATCAACGTTTGGCTATCGCTTGTCTGGTATACACAGGATATGCGCAGTGAAGCAGATTATCGATATTTTTGATTTGTTTACTCGTTATCTCCCTTTCACGCTAATGAACTGACTCAGTAAAGCCAAATCTCCTGTTTGATATACTCAGTTGTAAAAGAAAGTGGACACTGACTTGTCTTCTTTATCAAGCGACGGTCCCTTAATGATTTGACCTATTGAAAAACAAATGACAATATGATGTTGGCAATGGAATGATAACAACTTTGGTACCAAACATGGCATATTCATTTTGGAATGTGTCAAGTTAATTCTATTATTTTTTATACAATTAAATCTAAACAAAAGTCAGTGAATATCATAATTTTGATAGAGCATCATCAAAATAGCTGACCAATCAGTGACCAGAAATAAGACATACCTAATACATTCTGGTAGGTGATAAACTCGGTATTTATCCTTGATGTTCAACCAAGTTTACTGTTAAAATTAAGGTATCTACAGTGTGATTTTTTTTAAAAACCTGCATATTTCATGTACATTCATGCAAATTTATTCAATATATGTATCTTTCAAAATCAAAATATTGAAAATTATCGCCTTTTTACTCGGCCAAAGATTTTTATTTTACTATAGAACCTAAGAATAAAAACCGAGTAACACAAATTTTATCACCTACTGGAAATAAGAAAAAACATTCAACATCTCTGCAATGGAAAATTATGACAATAGGGTGTTGGCAATGGAATGATAACAACTTTGATACCTAACATGGCATATTCATTTTGGAATGTGTCTAAGTTAATTCTATTACTTTTTTATACAATTAAATCTAAACAAAAGTCAGTGTCCACTTTCTTTTGCAGCTGAGTATATCAAACAGGAGATTTAGCTTTACTGAGTCAGTTCATTAGCGTGAAAGGGAGATAACGAGTATACAAATCAAAAATATCGATAATTTGCTGCACTGCGCATATCATTTGTATACCAGCCAAGCGACAGCCAAACGTCGATTTTCAATAGGATTTCCCATTCATTCGGTAAATCGCATGTATCGTATATTTAAACGCGGTGGAGCTGTCTCGTGTTATCTCCCTTACATGTTTGTAAGCCGCCGTAATATGATGACTTTATATATGAATAGGTCAAATCATTAAGGGACTGTCGCTTAATAAAGAGGATAGGGTGTAAAGTAAAAATCTGGTTGGGTTGGGGGTGGGGGTGGAGAGGCAGAGGGACAGGGAGCTATATCTGTAAGAAATGAGCAAAACAACACGGAAATATGTAAAATAAAAAAATAAAATAAAAATAAAAAAAAGTTTCCAGTGTTGGGTGGGTGGGGCAGGGGTGGGGTTGGGGGTGGGGGGGGGGGGGATGGGCAGAAGTCTAGAATAATGGTGACCCGGGGAGTCAAGTAATTTTATATATCTTCAAAACTCTTTTCCTCTGAAACATATTACGGCGGCTTACAAACATGTAAGGGAGATAACACGAGACTGCTCCACCGCGTTTAAATATACGATACATGCGATTTACCGAATGAATGGGAAACCCTATTGAAAATCAACGTTTGGCTATCGCTTGGCTGGTGTACACAGGATATGCGCAGTGCAGCAGATTATCGATATTTTTGATTTGTTTACTCGTTATCTCCCTTTCACGCTAATGAACTGACAATTCGCTATAGCTTTGTTCCGGCTATATGTATTCTTAAAAATCTGACTTTTGACTGTAAATAAAGTTGCAATGCACAATTATATATAAAACAAAACACTCTGAATATGTACATGTATGAAGAATTACAATTTATATAGGTAATAATATGATTAAATGTATATATTAGTAAGTTCGTGCTGTGCAAAAACGACATTATTGATATTTTTAAAAATGAAAATTGTGTATTTACAATTTTGTAAGTGTCGGGTCTTTGCCAAGGCTTGAACCTGGATTTATTTTCTCGAAAGAAAAGCGTGTTTCCTTACACTACAGTGATCGCCCATACATCACAAAAGAGTGTACATACAAAACAAGAGGGCCGGTGGACGCTCTACTGGCTAACATGGCTCTTATAACATCAATGAAGCGAGTGACTGCCATTTATGTTTTTTTGAAAGTTTCGGGCAAAAAAACAGCTTTTTAACTAAATAAATTATAATAATAAATAAATCGAGGGCCATAACTAAAGAATCTGGTAAAGTCTGGTAAAGACCTACCGTATTAACGAGGCAACATATATGGTTAAAGTTTGGTAAAGACATACCGTATTAACGAGACAAAATATAGCATTTTTAAATAACTCCTCTGTTACTGGTTCGACTGGTCCAATATAGAGCTAAAAAAAACTGATACAGACGCACCTTCTATCGACGATAAACAAAATTGCAGAGAGACACTGAGTTAATAAACAAAGATGAAAAATGACAAAATGAACATGAAATTGAGGGGGTGCGTGGGGAGGATTTTACCTGCCTGGATAAGCAGTGGTCCTACTCTTGCCCGGGACATTTGCTGCTTGCACAATACTGAACTCGGGCCTTAACTAGCTCAGATATTCTAAAGTGGCCTCTAGTCTATAACTACATATCTACACATAGGGAAAGAAGATATGAATTGATTTGAATGTTGTTTAACGGCTCACCAATACATTATACGTTGTTATGTGCATTTCGTAAGTTGTGATGTGCATTGTTTAAGTTGTGATGTGCATTGTTTAAGTTGTCATGTGCATATTCTAAGTTGTAATGTGCATTTTATAAGTTGTTATGTGCATTTTCTAAGTTGTCATGTGGTGCTTTTCGTAAGTTGTTATGTGCATTTCGTAGGTTGTAATGTGCATATTCTACGTTGTCTTGTGCATTTCGTAAGTTGTTATGTGCATTTTTTAAGTTGTCATGTGCTTTTCGTAAGTTGTTATGTGCATTTCGTAGGTTGTTATGTGCATATTCTAAGTTGTCTTGTGCATTTTGTAGGTTGTTATGTGCATTTCGCAGGAGCGGACGCTAGGGCTCTGCCTACTTTAAAAACAAGTGGGCTAGGTACATTATACAATAAATTCTTAGAACAGAAAATTGATTTCAAAATGTGTAAGGGATTGCCTGACGTGAGTTAATAAATCTTGGTCTGAAAACAATAGATCGGGTCACAGGTGGCAGTATCAGGAGGTGTGGTACAGGTGGCCGTGGGTACGGAAGATAAGGGGCATGGGCCGGGAGACAAGGGTGTGGGGGTCGGAAGACAAGAGGACGGGGGTCGGGAGAGAAAGGGGCGTGAGGTTTTTAAAATAACAAGTTTGTAAATAATGAAGAATTATCATAGTTTGAGAGTCGTTTTGGGTAAAACAGTTTGTCGATATCCTATCAAAATTCTTAATTGACCACTATCCTGTCTGCCGTACACGTTCTGTCTCGCGATAGATACTTTTAAGGAGTACGTCCCTTGTTTATCAGAACTCGGAAAGAGAAGAGAGAAAAGGGGGCGGAGAAGGTGAGATAAGGGAGGGAGAAGGGAGAAATGGGGGAGGAGGAGGGAGAAGACGACCCCACGTAACCCCTACCCATCAGTGTTGGGGACTAACAAATAATAATGATAATAAATTGAAAAATATATTTAAATAAAAGTAATATTAACGTGCTATTTGTTGAAAACAAACATATTTTAAGTTTTCCTAAAAAGAAGTCCCAGAGTACTTAAAATATGTTTGTTTTCAACAAATAACACGTGAAGTCCAGATTCTGTTGAACCTATACCTTTAGGATGTCCTATTGGTTAAAAGATGGAGGGGCTATAAACCTTAGGACTACACACAAAGACAATAACACGTTATTTTTTTATTTATTTTTCTTTTTTTCCTTTTTTAGTTCAGACCAAGATTTATTAACTCCACGTCAGACAATCTCTTACACATTTTGCAATGAGTTTTATGTTCTAAGAATTTATTGTATAATGTACCTAGCCCAATTTTTTTTAAGTAGGCAGAGCATAGCGTCCGCTCCCGGAGCCGCCATTTCTACCGGTGTTTCCATCAAAACTTATTCCGATAAAACGTCTACTTAACGACGACTTGTAGTTTGCACAAGACAACTTACGAAATGTACATAACAACTTATCAAATGCACATGACAACTTAGAAAATGCACATAACAACTTAGAAAATACAACTTAGAAAATGCACATAACAACTTAGAAAATGCACAACTTAAAAAATGCACATAACAACTTACGAAATGCACATAACAACTTAGAAATGCACAAGACAACTTAGAATATGCACATAACAACCTACAAAATGCACATAACAACTTACGAAATGCACATAACAACTTAGAAAATGCACAAGACAACTAGAATATGCACATAACAACTTAGAAAATGCACGAAACAACTTAGAAAATGCACAAGACAACTTAGAAAATGAACATGACAACATAGAAAATGCACATAACAACTTACTAAATGCACAGGACAACTTAGAAAGCGTACTGCACAAAATGCAAAAGGTCAACAGAAGGCAGTCGAGGCTTTCCATACAGCATCACACCGACATTTGCCGAACGATCACGGATAATAATGAGCTATCTCCGTGTAGCCAAATAGGTCGACCAATCAAATTGAAAATTAAAAAATAAAAAAATAAAAAAAAGTTCGAGTGGTGGTTGGGTGGGGCAGGCAGGGGTGGGGTGTGTGGATGGGCAACTGTCTAGAATAATGGTGACCCGGGGAGTCAAGTGATTTTATATAATGGTATCTTCAAAAGTCTTCTCCTCTGAAACTGTAAAGGCATCATATTACGGCGGCTTACAAACATGTAAGGGAGATAACACGAGACTGCTCCACCGCGTTTAAATATACGATACATGCGATTTACCGAATGAATGGGAAATCCTATTGAAAATCAACGTTTGGCTATCGCTTGTCTGGTATACACAGATATGCGCAGTGAAGCAGATTATCGATATTTTTGATTTGTTTACTCGTTATCTCCCTTTCACGCTAATGAACTGACTCAGTAAAGCCAAATCTCCTGTTTGATATACTCAGTTGTAAAAGAAAGTGGACACTGACTTGTCTTCTTTATCAAGCGACGGTCCCTTAATGATTTGACCTATTGAAAAACAAATGACAATATGATGTTGGCAATGGAATGATACAACTTTGGTACCAAACATGGCATATTCATTTTGGAATGTGTCAAGTTAATTCTATTATTTTTTATACAATTAAATCTAAACAAAAGTCAGTGTCCACTTTCTTTTGCAACTGAGTATATCAAACAGGAGATTTGGCTTCACTGAGTCAGTTCATTAGCGTGAAAGGAGATAACGAGTAAACAAATCAAAAATATCGATAATCTGCTTCACTGCGCATATCCTGTGTATACCAGACAAGCGATAGCCAAACGTTGATTTTCAATAGGATTTCCCATTCATTCGGTAAATCGCATGTATCGTATATTTAAACGCGGTGGAGCAGTCTCGTGTTATCTCCCTTACGTGTTTGTAAGCCGCCGTAATATGATGCCTTTACAGTTTCAGAGGAAAAGAGTTTTGAAGATACCATTATATAAAATCACTTGACTCCCGGGTCACCATTATTTTAGACTGCTGGCCCATCCACACACCCCATCCCCGACCCACCAACCACCACTCGAACTTTTTTTTTTTTTTTTTTTTTTTTTACATATTTCTGTGTTGTTTTTCACATTTCTTTAAACATATAGCTCCCTCCTCCCCCTGTCCCGCTACATACCCACACACCCCAACCCACCCTGATTTTTAGCTCTACTGATCAGAGATCAGCAGAGCTTATGCCGTGGTGCGGCGTCCGTCGTCCGTCTGTCCGTCTGTCTGTCTGTCCGTAAACTTTTTTTTGTAGCGACTTCTCCTCTGAAACTACTGAATGGATTTTCATGAAACTTACAGAAATGTTGCCCATGAAGTCTAGTGATCCTAGCAAAATTCATGTTGATGTGAAATCCAAGATGGCCGCCAGATCTAAAAATAGGTTTTTAAAAAACAAGTTTGTAGCGACTTCTTCATGAAAACTATAAGTGATATTGATATTGGACTTTTTCTAAAATGATCAGCATGACATGATGTTGGTCCTTGTCGAAAATCGTTTTGATTCGACGTTAAACATGGCTGCCAGCGGCCATCTTTGTTTACATAGAGTTATATAATGAAAACTTGTAGCGACTATTCCTGTGAATCTACTTGACGGATTTTCATGAACTTCACAGGCTTATTGCTCTTAATGTCTAATTGATCCTAGCAAAATTTCAGATCGGCCAGAAATTCAAGAGGCCGCCACAGCTGAAAATAGATTTTTAAAAAGAAGTTTGTAGCGACTACGTCTTGAAAAATATAAGTGATATTGATATGGGACTTTTTGTAAAATGATCAGCATGACATGATGGTTATAAGAGTCAAACATTATTTTGATTCGACGTTAAACATGGCTGCCAGTGGCCATCTTTGTTTACATAGAGTTATATAATGAAAACTTGTAGCGACTACTCTCTATAACTACTTGACGGATTTTCATGAAACTTCACAGGAATGTTGCTCTTGATGTCTAATTTATCCTCGCAAAATTTCAGGTCGCCCGGAAATTCAAGATGGCTGCCATGGCTAAAATAGATTTTCAAAATACAAGTTTGTAGCGACTACTTCTTGAAAACTATAAGTGATATTGATATTGGACTTTTTGTAAAATGATCAGCATGACATGATGTTGGTCCTTGTCAAAAATTGTTTTGATTCAACGTTAAACATGGCTGCCAGCAGCCATCTTTGTTTACATAGAGTTATATAGTAAAAACTTGTAGCGACTAATCCTTTGAAACAACTTGGCGATTTTCATGAAACTTTACAGGAATGTTGCTCTTAATGTTTAATTGATCCAAGCAAAATTTCAGATAGGCCAGAAATTCAAGATGGCCGCCACAGCTAAAATTAGATTTTTTAAAAAGAAGTTTGTAGCGACTACGTCTTGAAAACTATAAGTGATATTGATATGGGACTTTTTGTAAAATGATCAGCATGACATGATGGTTATAAGAGTTAAACATTATTATGATTCGAAGTTAAACATGGCTGCCAGTGGTCATCTTTGTTTACATAGAGTTATATAATGAAAACTTGTAGCGACTATTCCTGTGAAACTACTTAACGGATTTTCATGAAACTTCACAGGAATGTTGCTCTTGATGTCTAATTGATCTTAGCAAAATTTCAGGTCGGCCGGAAATTCAAGATGGCCGCCACGGCTAAAAATAATTTTTCAAAAAACAAGTCTGTAGCGACTACTTCCTGAAATCAAAATCAATCAGTAGAGCTTCAAGGTCATTGACCTCTTGTTTAAAACATTTTTCTGTGTTGTTTAGGCCATTTCTTACACATATAGCTATGTGCACTCCTCCACGTATTCCTGTATTGTTTTAGTCATTTCTTACACATAAAGCTATGCAACCCCGCCCCACCCCCATCTCCTACTCCCCACTCTCGAACACACGATTTTTTTTATATTTTACATATTATGTGTTGTTTTGGACATTTCT
>JAWPHD010013711.1:0-66283 GCA_037043455.1 Cyrtodaria siliqua | reverse complement strand
AGAAATAGGTGTTGCTTTTCCGGCGGCGGCGGCGGATCAACATTCAAGTTTTGCGTTTAGGTCATTTTATTAACAATCAAATGTGGATGTCAGGGGCGGATCCAGGATTTCAGCTTAGGGGGGGCGTAATATTTTGGTCAATTTTCGGGTCCGTCTCTAGCCTCATAAAACGTTTGCGGTAGTGCATTAATAGGGTAAAAAAGTCCGTTTTCAAATAAAAGGATTTAACAATGTGTTAATTAAACCACTATTAGCCATTATGCGCGAGCGAGCGAAGCGAGTGAGAAAAAAAATTATACTGAGGGCGTCCATCTAAATTGTTTGATGTTTTATCTACAGTAACATGGACATACACGTATGAATAACATAAGTCCGTTTTCAAATAAAAGAATTTAACAATGTGTTAATTAAACCACTCATTAGCCATTATGCGTCAAGCGAGCGAGAATTTTTTTATACTGAGGGCGTGCAACGAAATTGTTTGATATTTTATCTACAATAACATGGACATACATGTATGAATAAAAAAAGTGCGTTTTCAAATAAACGGATTTAACAATGTGCTAATTAAACCACTCATTAGCCATGTTGCGTCGAGCGAGCGAAGCGAGCGAAATTTGTTTTATACTGAGGGCGTTTTTGATATTTTATCTACAGTAAAATGGACATACATGTATGATCCGGAATGTTTAGGGGGGGCGCGCGCCGGGTGCGCCCCCCCCTGGATCCGCTAGTGGATGTGACCTTCACCATCCAAGCAAAGGGCAGATAATTTTAACTGTTACATTACATCACTTTCTCATGAACTAGAATTATGCACTAGATGTTTTAAACCTAATTTTATATAGCTTAATCTTTGGAAGAAAACATATTCTATTTTAAAATAGTTGTGTTTTTGGTATTGCATCTTTTTTCTGGATTTCATCTATGACCTTGACCTACTTTTATCGAGCTGATGATTTTTAGCTCTACTGGCTAAAGGCCTTCATTTTTCATCCGATCTTTACCAAACTTTACCAGATTGTTAATATCAATGAAATCTCGCACAAGTTCGAAAAACAGCCAGATCGGACCAATAGCAGCAGAGTTATGACCCTTGATTTAGTTAAAAATGCTATATTTTGCCTCGTTAATACGATAGGGCTTTCATTTTTCATCTGATCTTTACCAGATGTTTTGCCTTAAGGCTTTTTTTTTATTATTATTAGTATATATTTGCTTTTTTATATTTTATTTTTTTAAAAGATATATATTTTTTAATTTCCTATGTCATTATTTTTTTGTTTTAATTATTATTTTTTTTATATTTTTATATATATTTTTTTTAAATTCTATTAATTTTTTTATTTCTTTTTTTTAATAGATATATATTTTTTAATTTTCTTATTTCATTATTATTTTTTTTTGTGTGTTAACGCCATGTTCGCAGGAAGCATTGCTGTGCCTATTGCATTTTTTTCTGGTTCGTTGATTTGATGGAGTTAAGGCCCCATGACATTTTTTTCTTTAATTTCTTGTCGGCGCTACTCCTCCTAAACGCCTTGTTGGATTTCGTCGAAACTTGGCAGGAAGCATCGGTAGATGTCTAATTGTGCATATCGCCCAGTTTGCTGATTTATGACGGAGTTATGGCACTTTGACATTTTTACTTAAAATTCTTGTCAGCGCTACTCCTCCTAAACGGCTTGTTGGATTTCTACAAAATTTGGCAGGAAGCCTCAGTATGATGTCTAGTTGTGCAAAGCATGGTATATCAATGCAATTTTGGACAAGTTCGAAAATCAGCTAGATCTAGTTAGTAACGACAGGTTATGGCTCTTGATTTGTTGACAAAATGCTATTATTGTATTTTCCTTTGTTAAATCTGTAGTCATTTTTATCTGATCTTTACCATATTTGTTTAGAATGTCCCCCCCCCCCCCCCCCCCCCCCCCCCCCCATTCCCCACCCACCCATTTTTATGAAATTTCCTTCATAGAAGAAAGTGGGACAAATTAAAAAATGCCCATGCCAGACTAGACACAGCAGACTTATTGCCCATGATTACCAGGTGAGCGATCTAAGGCCATCTTATCCCTGTTGTTTTTGCAATGTTTTAAAAAAACTACTGATGGGAATTTTATGTCGACAACCCTTGATATAAGAGCCGTTTTAACCAGTAGAGCATCCACAGGCCCTCTTGGGCCTCTTGTTTTTAATATATTGGCATTTCGTTTTTAAACAAATGCACTTAAATGTCATCTCAGCAAACGGCAAACTCGATTGTTTTTAGTTACTAAAATGTTTACAAACTTTCATTTAAGCATCATTGACCTTTTTATATTTAAGTCCAGCGTTAGGCGAGACATGTGAATCCACGGATTTCTTGTGTTTTTTTTTTGTTTTTTCGAGCAAGATATTGTGAGATTCTACATGTATTTATCTCATAAACCCCATACAAGTTGATGATACAACTGAAAGTTTCTCTGTGATGTCAGTTTACCTCGATATATTGTGATAAATCATTGTTTAGAACAAATTTATTTTTTTTTATTGATTTATTTTTTTTCCATAAAATGTGTTAGGGTCTCCCCTTAAAAATAGGGTCGGTCGGGCCACCGGAAACACATTTTTTTTTTTTTTTTGGCCTAAGTATCGCCCATTTAGTAAAACTGCACTATTCTTATAAAAACGTAGAAACATTATCAAGAAAATGATAAACATTGTTAAATAAATGTTCCATGCTAAAACTGTTAAACTGAAAACTGCAAACATATAACTGGATAATAACCTTACCATTATACATGTAAGCAAATAACGAAGCAAAGCTTAAATAATTACCTTCCCATTACGTGGTCCGAGTATTAACTTTCATACCCCATCCAACCCTTCTCCAAGAAGCGAAAACGGGTTGGCTGGGCAGGGTCCGACAAAGCCCACTGGGCTACCAGAAACTGAACTTGGTAGCCTGGCATGCGCGCGGCGGACTCGAGGCGACTCAACATTTTTGTATGTAAATGAATTTACCAATAAAATTATAATAAGTTAGCGTTAATAAACAATAAAGATAAATAATGTATTATCCATTAAAACAATTATTTCGCAATTAAAAATGAAAACTATAAACATCCAGTCAGTTAAATCGCCGTGTAACTCTGGCGAGTTCTCACTGGGATTCTCCGCGATGATGACCGAGAATCCCCATATCGCCGCGGTGGAACAAAATCGCTGCGATGAGTGGGAATTTGTCGTAATCCACGTGGTACGATCTGTATTATTATTTGATTTTTGACTTCTTTAATAGTCTTAGTCAATCACCAGGTTTTTATTGCATGCAATTTGCAAACTAATTTGCACCTCAGGAAAAGGAGGCACAATCTTCTCCTATAATGCCCCTTGGCCATCCAATCAAATGTTTTCCAGTCATGTCCGAGTGAATAAATTATTGACGCAACATCGTTATTATCCAATCAAAGTGTACCCTAGTATTAAAACAACTAATGAATATTAATGAGTTATGCATGAAGGTAACTAATCTGTCAATCGATGTGGTCCAATCACCCGTGGTGTCTAAACACCTTGTTAATTGGTGTTATTATCGACGCGTGGCAGTGTAATCTTATCTGACTAATTAGCTGGGAACACGGGATTTTATGATATGGATTAGAGCTAAAATCCGATTTTTTGCTTCAAAAGAAAATTTGCAGTAGCCCGCCGGACGCGAGATAGAAAAAAATGGTAGTCCGGATCTCGACTTTTGGTAGCCTGCGGGCTCTGAGCAATGGATTTGTCGGACCCTGCTGCAGTATGAAATAAAACCTTAATTTTGGCTGAAAAAGTTTGCATATTGTAAAATTAAAACATTTAATACGTAATTTTAAACAGGTAATCATTATTTCAGTAAAAATGTTTTTAAACGTTTTATTGTCGAAATATCCGTTATAAAATCCTGCTAATATCAGCTTTCCCATCGCTTAATGGAATTAAGGCAGGGCCACGTAATGTTTAGGGCTGTTCCATTAAAACAAACATGGGACCCCAGGAAGGCCCTTTTGAAATGGAACACCCACCGATAGATGCAAAATTTAGTTCGAAGAACCAAATTTTCAAAAATAATGTTCATCCATAGATGTTTATAAAATTGCCTTCTTGGGGTCCCGGTTATGTTTTAATGGAATAGCCCTTGCATTGAAAAAAAGAACAAAAGCAAGTAAATTAAAACATGTTTCTAATTTTTGCAAAATTGTCATTTGAAAAGAAAGTCATGCGTACCTGTTGATCATGTTTGTTACATTATGCCTGTCAGCGCTGCGACATATAGCCTAACATCTTTACCATGAGTTATTTCATTGCTAAACTTATTACAGGGTATATGTACATGTTTAATCTTTATAAGTAAAATAATATTACAATATATTTCTGTACACGCTTATACAGAGCTGCAGATAAGCTTTCATGATAACGGGTAACATTCAAAATAAAATAGTTTTGTTGCTGTTTACTCATGATCATGACAATTGTACAATTTCAGTGCTGATTTTTATTTAATTTATTTTTTGAATGCGAATTTTTCTAAATCGTAATGCTGAAGTACCCCCAAAAATTGCTTATCTGGAGCTCGGCTTATAGGACAAGTGTATTATATTTCCCACTAAAGCATGGTACCGGTATTTATTATTTATCCAGATGAGAAGCAGCATCGGTGTGACCAGTGTGGCAAAGAGTTCACCTACAAGAGCAGTCTCACAACGCACGTATTTCAGGTGCACAATGATGCACGTGCGTTCAGTTGTGAACAGTGTGACAAGACATTTAAACTCCGTCATGGCCTCAGGAAACACTTAAAGACACACGAGCCTCATCAGTATTTCTGTAACGTCTGCGGAAAGTCATTCGTGTGCTCATTCAACATGAAAACTCACATGAAGGTTCATTCAAAGGGAGATAATTAATAAAATGTTGCGTGAATGGCTGACACTTGTAGACTTCCTTGTGTGCAATCTCCACGCAGAGTTATCGTTTTTTGCACTCACATATATCTCTGCAAACTATTAAGTTACAATATTTTGGTAAAACCTGTTAAATGAAACATTTTTACCTGAAACTTATCTATTTATTGTGTAAATATAATTTTCAAAATATCTGCAAATTAGATGTTGCAAGATTTGAAATAATGCATGAAAACAATTTAGTTTTAATCGGGACAAAAAATAATACATACTTATGTCTCCTCAATCGAAACGCATATGTAAACATTTCAAACCGAAGCTCGACAGCAGAAAATTACTAAAAAAATGTAACTCATAGAAATAAAAATTGAAATTATTTAATATACCGGTAGGTCTATATTTTATCTTTGCAGGTCACGCAAAAGGATTAATTATAAACATTGTCATAACTTTTTTGAATAATCACGTGACCTAACCTTTCGCCCTACTTCCTTTGACCTTGACAGAGTCAAATGAGGAACGAGTGTACTCTGGGTAGAGATTGCCTTGTGTGTTGTGTATTATGACATTGACAGTCAGTATTCCAAGGGAGCTAGTCAATGAGAAATGTTTAGTCAGACTAAAATAATAGTTCACCTACATATATATTCTCCATAACAATGAAATCCTGTTAACACATCATAATTATGAAGTTTTATTGGGTCAGCAACCTCAGAGGGAGATAAGATGATTGCAGAGGCCTTAGAGTTTTCAAGCTGCGCACATGCTTACATGATTACATTTACATGACAGCAGTTTGTCTATTCCAAATGTACGTCATTATGAATGACCTTTACCTAATTTTCGCACATTGTTAAATTAAAATTAAAGTTTAAGTTTTAACATTCAAATTTTAGAATAATTCCATTACCCAGATAACAACAGCCAAACAGCTTTCCAACTTCATACACATTTACATAAATTTACTATGATTTATTACTAGGCATCTACTTTGATGAATCATTATCGTGGAAAATTCATATATCTAAAACATGTAATAAACTTGTGCCAAAAATTGATTTATTGAAAAAGATTTCTTACATAATGTCTACTTTTGATTATGGTTGTATAACATGGAGCCAAACAAATAAATTCTCTATTAATAGAATACTTAAAATCCAAAAGAGGCCACACATATCATTCTCGTTATTCTATAGAAACGCCGTCTAAACTTATGTTTAAAGCACTTAAGTGGCTTACCTTTCAGTGCAGATGTGATTATCACACCAGAGATATGATATATAAATCACAGTTTTCACTTAACAATTTAACTCCGGATTAGATAACCATTTGAATAACATTCTCTACAAGTTTAACTTATAACTTAAGATCTGCTGCTAGGCAGGATATAGCTCTTTTAAAACATAGAACAAATATTCTTAAACATACTTTTGGATATTCAGGAATGGTATTTTGGAACATGATTTCCATTGACATACAAGCTTCACATTCTTTGATTACATTTAAGATTAAATACAATTTAATTTCTTTTAATGAAAGAATGAAACTCCATTGTATTTTGTAACCTTCTTCTTCTTCCTTCTTCCAGTACTGTGCTGGGTTCCTCTGGAACATCTTCGCACAACGGTGAATATTTACATGAGTGATGGAAAGTTCAGGGTGCAGTTAAAAACAGGATAAAAAACATGTTGTCATGGGTACAACAAGTATAATAAATGTGTCTGTCTGGTTGAAGTTATGTAATGATGCATGTACAGTTTTTTATCATGCAGATATGCACTTTTCTGCCTACTAAAGGGGTGACCTAATAAATTTTGCTTTAATATGCACTGGCCAATAAAGCAAATCAATGCGGAATCGTCATAAAACAAACCAAAAAACAACAACATGGCGGCGTCTTCGATAAGCGTAACATTCTGAGAAATAGGTAATAATAGTAATTCATACAGAAAATTTGAACAATCTACATGATAAATAGAATAGTATGTCACTACCTTTTACTATCAAGTTTATTAGACTTTCTCTATATGCATTTATTCTTACATTTTGTAGTTTTATAGATGGCCTTATTGTAAACAAGACTTGTATTTTAAGTAAATGCTATGTCTTAATATGTTACCTTCTTGAAATTAAGTTATTATTATTATCATTTACATGACACTGCAGTATGACCTAGTGGTAGATTGTGTGCCTCACGTCATGTGGGAGATGGTGGGTTCAAGTCCCGGTCAGGTCATATATACCAAACACTTCATAACAATGGTACTATTAGCCACCTTGCTTGATGCTGGGTGTGGTATCATGTCCTCTGTCTGCCACCTTGCTTGATACTGGGTGGGGTATCATGTCCTGTGTCTGCCACCTTGCTTGATGCAGGGTGGGGTATCATCCTGTGTCTGCCACCATGCTTGATGCAGGGTGGGGTATCATATCCTGTGTCTGCTACTTTGCTTGATGCTGGGTGGGATATCATGTCCTGTGTCTGCTACCTTGCTTGATGCTGGGTGGGGTATCATATCCTGCGTCTGCCACCATGCTTGACGCACGGTGGGGTATCGTGTCCTGTGTCTGCTACCTTGCTTGATGCAGGGTGGGGTATCATATCCTATGTCTGCTACCTTGCTTGATGCTGGGTGGGATATCATGTCCTGTGTCTGCCACCTTGCTTGATGCAGGGTGGGGTATCGTGTCCTGTATCTGCTACCTTGCTTGATGCTGGGTGGGGTATCATGTCCTGTGTCTGCTACATTGCTTGATGCTGGGTTGGGTATCATGTCCTGTGTCTGCTATCTTGCTTGATGCAGGGTGGGGTATCATGTCCTGTGTCTGCTACCTTGCTTGATGCAGGGTGGGGTATCATATCCTGTGTCTGCTACCTTGCTTGATGCTGGGTGGGATATCATATCCTGCGTTTGCCACCTTGCTTGATGCAGGGTGGGGTATTGTGTCCTGTGTCTGCTACCTTGCTTGATGCTGGATGGGGTATCATGTCCTGTGTCTGCCACCTTGCTTGATGCAGGGTGGGGTATCGTGTCCTGTATCTGCTACCTTGCTTGATGCTGGGTTGGGTATCATGTCCTGTGTCTGCTACATTGCTTGATGCTGGGTGGGGTATCATGTCCTGTGTCTGCTACCTTGCTTGATGCAGGGTTGGGTATCATGTCCTGTGTCTGCTACCTTGCTTGATGCAGGGTGGAGTATCATATCCTGTGTCTGCTACCTTGCTTGATGCTGGGTGGGATATCATATCCTGCGTCTGCCACCTTGCTTGATGCAGGGTGGGGTATTGTGTCCTGTGTCTACTACCTTGCTTAATGCTGGATGGGGTATCATGTCCTGTGTCTGCTACCTTGCTTGATGCTGGGTGGGGTATCATGTCCTGCGTCTGCCACATTGCTTGATGCAGGGTGGGGTATCATGTCCTGTGTCTGCTACCTTGCTTGATGCAGGGTAGGGTATCGTGTCCTGTGTCTTCTACTTTGCTTGATGCTGGATGGGGTATCATGTCCTGTGTCTGTCACCTTGCTTGATGCAGGGTGGGGTATCATGTCCTGTGTCTGCTACCTTGCTTGATGCAGGGCGGGGTATCGTGTCCTGTGTCTGCTACCTTGCTTGATGCAGGGTGTGGTATCATGTCCTGTGTCTGCTACCTTGCTTGATGCAAGATGGGGTATCATGTCCTGTGTCTGCTACCTTGCTTGATGCAAGGTGGGGTATCATGCCCTGTGTCTTCTACCTTGCTTGATGCAAGGTGGGGTATCATGTCCTGTGTCTGCTACCTTGCTTGATGCTGGGTGGGGTATCATGTCCTGTGTCTGCCACCTTGCTTAATGTGGGTGGGGTATCATGTCCTGCGTCTGTTACCTTGCTTGATGCTGGGTGGGGTATCATGTCCTGTGTCTGCCACCTTGCTTGATGCTGGGTGGGGTATCGTGTCCTGTGTCTGCTACCTTGCTTGATGCTGGGTGGGGTATCATGTCCTGTGTCTGCTACCTTGCTTGATGCAGGGTGGGGTATCGTGTGCTGTGTCTGCTACCTTGCTTGATGCTGGGTGGGGTATCATGCCATGTGGTATTCCATTGTGGCAGTGCTGTACAGTTGAACATTGAGCCCGACACTGCTACACAGGACAAATGTTGTGACATGTGCCATATGTGTTACTTTCTTATTATTTGCATATTTCTTTCATATATAAATCATGTTATTTACATAATGGCCACATATGTAAATGATACATATGTGTCACATATATGTACCCCATATGTTCTCCATGTTAAAATAATACACCTGTGTCACACATGAAATGTATACATATGTATTTCATATGAAAATTTTATGCATAAAATACATAAAGTATTTATTAAAAAAAAGCAGCAGAATATTGTAGAAAATGGTTTAACAATTAACCTATTTAAGTTTTAATATTATTTAGTAAAAAATATATTCATATGTACTACATATGTGTTACTTTCATATTAAATACATATGTGGACTACATATGCATCACATATGTAAAAACATATGAATTTCATGCATAGATATTGTTCCTGTGTACAAGTAGACACTGTTGGAATATTACTGAAATATTGCTAAAATGACTTTAAACCCCATACCTACATACAATTACATGACAGCCACACATTCCTACCATGCATCAGCATGCCAGTGAAAGTTAACATATGCCATACAGCTTTCAAAACAGATCATACTTAAAGTAGCTATCCCGCCAATAACAGCCTTATTTTTACAACATATGTGCACTGTTTCTAAACCTACTGATGATGATGTATATATATAACTTACATATTTTGATAATCCAAACTCTATAGACACAGTATAAAGGGGTTTAACCAGCCAAGGCAAACCCCAAAACTGGAGCGTCGAATTAAGAGTTACCAACTCATATTCAGACGAGGGTATTTCAAGAACCTGTAAAAAATCCTATGCTAAGAGGTATAGTTTATCCTTTATACAAGAATGGTTATTGTAATCCTTCATCAATAAGGCTTTGCGCTTAAGAGCTACAGAACGGGTATTTCCATCTTTTATCACTAGGCCTTGCGCTTTAGAGCTTCAGAATGCGTATAGTTCGTATTCCATCACAAAGGCTTTGTAATAAATAGAGTTGCAGATTGAGTATCTGTTATCCTTCCTCTGTAAGGCATTGCGATTTAGAGCTCCAGAGTAGGAATTTTCATCCTTCATATCAAAAGCATTGCGCTTTTGAGCGGCAGAACGGATATCTAAATCTGAAGTTCTTGCATTTATGAACGTTTCAGATATGTGGACACAATTGACCAATTTATTAAAAAATCCCTTCTGTGTACATGTATATCTTCATATTGCAGTTAAGTTAAATGAACATGTTATACGATTTTTAAATAAACATTTAATATTTTCAGAACTAATACAGATATAAATAACTTTAGCATTATTTTATACATCCACATCGCAAGTCATGTGATAAACCTATTTACCAGAAATGATATCCGGGTAATTTCTATAAACTTTGTGACAAAACTATATACCAATCGTATATCATAACTTTTACAAATGTCTAACGTGATAGTGTTGCAATATAATGATAAGCAGTTTGTACCAGCTTTAAGGAATGAATGCATGGTGTTATACGGCTAGTCCCAGCTTTAATGAGTGCCGCGCTATAATATCATATATAAATAAGCTGAACTGTGTCAGATTAACCTCATAGAAAACTTTTCTTGAGTGAAATGTGAATGCCTTTTTCACACATATTTTCCAGAAAAAAACATATTTCTATGAGTAAAGTGAGTGCATTACTAATTAATCCTACGGAACCATTTGAAAGAAACTTAAACCGTCAAATAATAAAAACCTGTTTATCAAAACTCTATCCAGGTGTTCAGATCATATTATAATGTATAATATTATATTTTTCAATGTTGTTTTATAATTGGAGTTTGGCCCAGTTGGTTAAATCCATTTATATTGTGTCTATAGAGTTTGAATTCTCAAAATGCGTAAGTTGTAATATGTACCTCATCGTTAGTAGGTTTAGAAGCGGTGCACATATGTTGTAAAATGTGACTGTTGTTGACGGGATAGCTACATTAAGAATTGATTCGCAAATGTTCAGGGATTATACAGTTTTGAAAGCTGGTATCGAATTGCAAAATCCATGCGCACAGTAGTTCTGCCTAATTGAAAAGTGAAGCTTATTCGTTAAAGCGATTATTCATATTTGACCAGATGCTTTAGATGCTATAATAGCCAGTGGCTAATTATCAAGTTCCATGGTATGATAAATCGTCTTGCAATATCCTGGATTCACTTTTGTTGTTACTGTCCTTATAGATTAATTGTCATGAAAGAATTTGTTACTTTTTTAGTATTTTCCATGAAATTATTTTCCATAAATGTTATGTCTGACGCCAAATGTTGATTTTTTTTGGCTATTTATATGTTAAGCTATATAGACTTAAATCATATAGCAACTACATATAGGGTATATTGGCACCGAGCACGATTACAGGAAAGGACAAATGTATGACATAGATCATGCATATGCAGTCCGGCAACTCGAGACACAAAACTATATACATGTACGACACATGAGCGACATGATACCATGCACTTTTGCAGTTGTAACCCGGAAATTCACGAAAACAAACAACAACATCAAGGCATCAAAATCATGTCTGGTATACAGCAATACCACTGATGAGACCTGATAGCTGGTCAAAACACGTACAAAAAGAAAAATATACGATAGGTCATCCATCCACCTCCCGCACACTTCACCCTCGGTTTACTCACTTGCCAAGAATATATAGGTCTAGCTGGTATGTTTGTCATTCAAATGCACAAGACATTCTCTAATTCCATCACCATGCCAATAGCACTTACCATTTGAGAAACACATTGCACGACTATTATTTCTCGCATGGGATTCAAACACAAGGTGATCACAGTTCACACATAATGCATTATTATTATTATACACGGTAAAGGTAATTCTAGTTCTGTAAATCATCTTAAAACAGATAATGGAGATATAACATATGTCAAAGATATTACAAACACTTTGGCAGAAACTTTTTCAAAAAATTCTTCTTCTTAAAATTGTCAACCAAATTTTCTGAAAAATAAGAAACAAAAAGAACAGAAGAAGCTGAACTTCAAGTCAAAAAACTTGGAAAAATACAATAAACTATTCACTCTCAAAGAACTTCGAGAGTCCCTTAAAAAGGCTCATGATAAATCAGCTGGTCCTGATGATATCCATTATCAATTACTAAAACATTTACCTGAATCCTGTCTCTCTACCCTTCTTGATGTATTTAATAAGGTTTGGGTGACGGGAATCTTCCCCGATTCTTGGCGGGAAGCAATCGTTATTCCAGTCCCCAAACCTGGAAAGGATCATACGGACCCAATAAATTATCGCCCAATCGCTTTAACGAGTTGTATATGTAAAACCATGGAACGAATGATTAATGAGAGACTCGTTTGGTACCTGGAGTCCAACAAACTGATAACAAAGTATCAAAGTGGATTCCGGCGCCAACGAGGCACAACAGACAATCTCATACGATTTGAATCGTTTATTAGGGAAGCTTTCATAAAAAAAGAACATTTAGTCGCTGTATTTTTTGACTTGGAGAATGCTTATGATACTGCATGGAAGTACGGTATTATGAATGATCTACATGACATTGGTCTTAGAGGCCGATTACCCATTTTTATAGAGAAATTATTAGATGATAGACAGTTTCGTGTCCGAATGGGTTCAACCCTCTCTGATATTCATGAACAGGAGATGGGTGTTCCACAGGGCAGCATACTATCTGTCACACTTCTTAATATAAAGATTAACAGTATAGTAAAATGCATCAATCTAGGTGTGGATTGTTCGCTATATGTTGATGACTTTGTTATATGTTATCGTGCAAAAAACATGAATACTATCGAGAGACAATTACAACAATGTCTCAATAAACTTCAGACCTGGTCTGATGAAAATGGTTTTAAATTTTCTAAATCTAAAACTAATTGTATGCACTTTTGTCAACTTCGTAAACATCATGAAGACCCTCATCTAACACTGGATGGGTCACCAATACCAGTAGTGGATGAGACAAAATTCCTTGGTCTTATTTTCGACCGTAAATTAACGTTTATACCACACCTTAAATACTTGAAGGCCAAATGCCTTAAAGCTCTTAACTTACTTAAAGTTGTTGCAAACACTAATTGGGGAGCAGATCGAAAAGTCCTCTTGCGACTTTACAGATCTCTTATCAGATCCAAGCTGGACTACTTGCAGATGCTCAACCCTATACATAATCAAGGATTACGACTCGCCTTAGGTGCCTTTCGTACATCACCAGCCGAAAGTCTATATGTTGAAGCCAATGAACCATCACTGTCTCATAGACGAGACAAATTAGCTCTTCAATACGCCATTAAATTAAAGTCTAACTCTTCAAACCCAACTTTCAATAAAGTTTTTAATCCTAGTTGTGAACCTCTTTTTGATCGAAAACCGAAGGCCATTCGACCATTTGGTCTTCGTATTAAACCAAAATTAAGAGACACTGAAATCGACCTAAATTTGATTGCCAAGTACAAAGTACCACAAATTCCACCGTGGACTTTGGAAACTACAACAATTATTTTTGATCTTTGTAATAATAACAAATCCAGTACAGACCCTACTGTCTTTCAAAGCAAATTTAATGAAATTATATCGAAATACAGTGACTTTCAACATATCTACACAGATGGTTCTAAAGATGGAGATAAGGTAGCTGCAGCAGCTGTTCACAAACACAGCATTAAAGAGCCGCCTGCCTGACAAGGCCTCTATCTTTTCAGCTGAACTTAAGGCAATTGAACTTGCCTTAAATTATATCCAGGAATCTGATGATGACCATTTTGTAATCTTTTCTGATTCCCTTTCATCTCTTCAAGCACTGGGTAATATGAAACATGATAACCCAGTTGTGCTTCAACTTTTATAAAAGTACAATTCTCTTATAATTGATGTTATTATTTTCTGCTGGCTTCCAAGCCATGTAGGAATACGTGGTAATGATAAAGCTGATAGTGCTGCTAAGGCAGCATTAGATTTACATATATCTAATACCAAATTACCTTATACTGATTTTAAAAGTTGTATTAACACATATATTCGTAACTCTTGGCAAACTGCTTGGGATTTGTCAGTTAACAATAAACTCCATTCAATTAAACCGTTACTCGGAGAATGGCGTTCTTCTACTGGACCCATTCGTCGAGAGGAAGTTATCCTAGCCCGGTGCAGGATAGGGCATACACGTTATACTCATTCATATTTATTACAAGGTGAGCAATTACCAGAATGTATACCCTGCTTTGCACCGTTAACGGTCAAACACATCTTATTGGAATGTGTAGACTTTGATCCTATGCGTCAAAGGTACTACAATGTTAATACTATGAAAGAGTTATTTGATGCTGTAGATTTTAGACTTGTTTTAGATTTCCTAAAAGAGATCAGACTATATAAATCATTATAATGTGTTCTTATATATTTTTACTTGTTTATATGCCCGTTGACAGGCATTTGTTGATTTACATACATAGTTTATATTACACCTTATCATCCCTTATTTTTTTTAATAGTTTTATCTTTATATATTTAAACTAATTTTTAAATAATACTTCATTTTTCATCAATTTTTGCGCACAATATGACCTATTTATGTGTCGACGTGCCGTAAAACACCATTCATTCATTATTATTGTACACTGAAAATGTTCGTTCGAGATTAATTAAACAATAACTGAACCCCTGTTACACTACCCCCACCACCCACCTCCTCCAACCCCAACCCCAACCCCAGGGAAGACGTCCAAGTTTTAAACAATAAATCATTTGACATGCTGTGTATCTCATTCATAGACGACTATTATACCAATTAATGTGCAAAAGTATGAAAAAATGATGCTGTAATTGAATTATTAGTGTATTTGATGCCCCTTCTCCCAGGCCCCACCAATGACGCAGGATTAAACAAACATATACAGTTTAATCCCATCATCATAAAGTTTCATTTGAGATATATTACAATTATTTTTTTTAAAGATGACCCCATCCCGGGCCCCCAAGCAGACGTCTGAGCTCGAAATAATAAAATTGTTTCATATGTTGTGTTTATCTTTCATAGACTATTACATATACCATGTTATGTGGAAAAATTACTGTTATTGAATTTTAAGTGTATTTGATCTATTTAGTGTATTTGATCTATTATGTGGTGAACATACCTCAATTTATTTGTTAAAAAGAGACAAGCTACTCATGAACATCCTCCAGCACAATGACTGCCATTTAATCTGGTTTTATTGGGTTCAACAATGTCCATTCACCCGCTTTCATAATATTTTTCAAGTACCTTGCTATGTGGGGAGGGTAATAAAGCCATAACAAAAATATCACAATACACTAGTGTAATAAAAATGCAACTTAAGGCACAATCTTTGCTGTCTTTTTCATTCAGCTATCCAAGTTTAATAAATTCAATATAAACAGACACTCATAAGATCATCTATTATATATTTCCACAGGGTAAAACGGAGAAATTCCACGCCTCAGTCAACTTATTCAATAAACTTAATCCTTCTCATTGGAGAACACAGTCAGGCAATTTATATATTTATTACAACAACACAGTAAAAAAAATATTCTACGTATAAAATTACAAAGGGCAATAATTCTATTTTGAATGAGACAGAGTTACGGTTCTTGCACTCTGCACATCCTCTCATTGCCCTCTATCATTGTTTGAAGTTTCATTGTAGTCCCTTCAGTAGTTTTGAAGTTATGCTCTGGACAAAAAGTCTTAAGTACAAAATTACAAAGGGCAATAACTAATTTGAATGAGCCAGAGTTACGGTTCTTGCATGCTGCACTTCCTCTCATTGCCCTCTATCATTGTGTGAAGTTTCATTGTAATCCCATCAGTAGTTTTTAGCTCTACTGATCAGAGAACAGCAGAGCTTTTGCAGTGGTGCGGTGTCTGTCGTCCGTCTGTCTGTCCGTCTGACTGTCTGTCTGTCCGTAAACTTTTTTTGTAGCGACTTCTCCTCTGAAACTACTGAATGGATTTTCATTAAACTTTACAGAAATGTTGCCCATGAAGTCTAGTTGATCCTAGCAAAAATTCGTGTTGATCTAAAAATAGATTTTTAAAAAACAAGTTTGTAGCGACTACTTCTTGAAAACTATAAGTGATATTGATATGGGGCTTTTTCTAAAATGGTCAGCATGACATGATGTTGATTCGACTTTAAACATGGCTGCCAGCGGCCATCTTTGTTTACAAAGAGTTATATAATAAAAACTTGTAGCGACTACTCCTCTGAAACTCCTTGGCGGATTTTCATGAAACTTCACAGGAATGTTGCTCTTGATGTGATCCTTGCAAAATTTCAGGTTGGCCGGAAATTCAAGATGGCCGCCACGGCTAAAAATAAATTTTCATAAAACAAGTTTGTAGCGACTACTTATTGAAAACTATAAGTGATATTGATATGCGTCTTTTCCTGAAATGATCAGTATGACATGAAAATCGTTGAAAATTATTTTAATTCGACGTTAAACATGGCTGCCTCTTTGTTTACATAAGAGTTATATAATGAAAACTTGTAGCGACTATTCCTCTGAAACTACTTGACGGATTTTCATAAAACTTCACACGAATGTTGCTCTTGATGTCCAATTAATCCTAGCAAAACTTCAGGTCGGCCGGATATTGAAGATGGCCGCCACGGCTAAAAATACATTTTCAAAAAACAAGTTTGTAGCGACTACTTCTTGAAAACTATAAGTGATATTGATATGGGACTTTTTCTAAAATGATCAGCATGACATGATGTTGGTCCTTGTCGAAAATCGTTTTGATTCTGCAGCCATGTTTGTTTACATAATTATCTAGTAAAAATTTGTAGCGACTACTCCTCTGTAACTACTCAACGGATTTTCATGAAATTTCACAGGAATGTTGCTCTTAATGTCTAATTGATCCTAGCAAAATTTCAGGTCGACCAGAAGATGGCCGCCATTGCTAAAAATAGATTTTCAAAATACAAGTTTGTAGCGACTACTTCTTGAAAACTACAAGTGATATTGATATGGGACTTTTTCTAAAATGATCAGTATGACATGGTGTTGATCCTTGTCAAAAATTATTTTGATTTGACGTTAAACATGGCCGCCAGCAGCCATCTTCGTTTACATAGAGTTATATAATGAACACTTGTAGCGACTACTCCTCTGAAACTACTTGACGGATTTTCATGAAACTTCACAGGAATGCTGATCTAGCTATCAAAAACCTATCAGTAGAGCTTCAAGGTCATTGAACTCTTGTTAAGTTACGCTCCGGACAAAATTGTGACAGAAGGACGGACGGACAGATAAAGCGGCGACTATAATTATGCTCCCCCCGAAAATTTCGGGGAGCATAATAATATTTATTTTTGTGTGCCCTAAGGGAAATGACTGATCAGCAGCTGGACATTGTAAATTCTGATCATCCTGCCAGTTTATAATGAACGCAAAGGCCATTATAGTCATGCTTAGCGGGTTAAGAATTAAGTTTTATGAAAACCCATTAAGTAGTTTCAAGTGTATTTGCCACAAATCTTTCCCGAACAACTCTATGTAAACAAAGATGGCAGGTAGCAGTCATGTTTGACATTGAATAAAAATGAAGTTTGTTTATAACCAACTGAATGCCATGCCCACTTTAGTTAAGGTTCCAACACAATTTTTTATTAGTATTCGCCACAAAATGTATTTTTGAAAATCTATTTTTAGCTGTGGTGGCCATTTTGAATTTCCAGAAGATATTTACTTATGATCTACTAGGAATCAAGAGCAACATTCTGTGAAGCTTCATGAAAATCCTTCAAGTTGCTACAAAATGTAGGCTTCACTAAAAAGTTTACCGTCAAAGGACGGCATTATTAGCTCTTTTGATCTTTGACAAGAAGAGCTAAACTAGAAGGGTATTCGATGGAACACTTGTCGCCTGCCATGTGCTTATTTCAGCAAGGTGAAATATCTTTCCAAGTTATGAGCTCGGTTAGGTTGCAGGTTAAAGTTTTATGATAAGTGGCAGAACTCTGTCAAGATGAATTGAATTGGATTTTATAGTCACACCAACAGCTAAGGTCATATGGCGACTTTCCAGCTTCCATTGTTGGAGGAAGACCCTAGGTGCCCCTTCAATTTTTGTGCACGGGCGGGCATCTTGGTAGAACCACCGACGTTCTGCAAGCCAGCTGGATAGCTTCCTCACAAAGATTCTTAGGCGCATGAGGGATCGAACTGGTCGGAGACTAACCACTCGGCCACGGACGCCCATCTGTCAAGATGAGTCGGAGCTATCGAAAATATGTAATGACATTCAAGGAGGTAGTTTATGCCCAAGAAGTGCCTGAAGTTTCATGAACTTTTCAAATACTTTCCAAGTTCTGGCCAAGGTTACATTGAAGTAAAATATGACGGACAATGCGATCCCTAAGTATCTGTCAAGCTAAGCAGACGACAAGAAAATTATTTTACTACCACTGGTTAAAAATTGAAAACAGCCACTGTATATTATATTTCACAATATTTATTTAAAAACAAAATATATATCTCAACAATACAAACAATTTACCACATTAAACAATAAACATACATACAGCCTTATTCCATTCAAGTTGTGTCGTTAGGATAAGTCGAAAAGAAGTCGATATAACAGTGTTTTCACTGTTTTGAGAAGTGAACGAGTCCTATCTGCGAGTTATATATGGAGTTCTTTTTCTAGTTTCAACCTTTTATATCTCTCATTAAGTTTTGACTTTTATTTAAAAACCTTTGACACATTCAGGGTGGACACATATTTTTCCCAGACCCAGCATACGTACGTTTTCCCTGTTAACCTATGAAAATGTACAGCCTCCATCCTCCCCTTATAGCCGTACCTTCACCAGCAAATACCACATATGGTATATATTAAATTTATTTCCATTTTTAATGTTTTCTTGTTTTTATATTCAAAATGAGGCAAATGAATACCGGTACCATTTAAATGTTTATAATTGATGTAGTTTTGAATCATATATAACTACTATTGTTTATAAACATCATTTGTTGCGATATAATGTCCACATTGTGTACGTGAATAGATTAGGCATGGTGGAAAGTGAAGGGACACGCAGCAATCTTCAGGTCAGTTTTTTCTATTGTTTTGTTGAATATTGTGGAGTTGATTATATTAATGGTGTCCCCAATTTTTTTTAATATAATGCAAATATCATTTAAACTGCATAAAGTAAAATTGCCCCAGTCATTAATATTTGTAATGGGCTACACATGTCTAGTAAGAGCAAAACATGGATAATTTTAATAATTTAGAATCTGATAATCGTTTTATTTATCACTAAAATGATTCTCAGCAACTAAATTCCAAATTTTGAATGAAAATAAGCAAAGATTAATCTAAATCTAAATAGGCAAATCAAGTTTTTCTATAAACATGTTAAACAGAGCTGCATAATAACTCTTAATAATGTTTAGAACAATTTTCATATTTGAAATATCAAATAATACATTGGACAATACATACAAAAATAACGCCTCATTGAATTTGAAAGGGACACAGGGCAATTTTGATTTTATAAACACTCGCGGCGACACATTAGTTTTTCTACATAGGATGAAATTTGGTTCATTCATTAATTATAAAGCATTGTATTGAATTGGGTATTAAGGCGCACCAACATTCAAAAGTAAATTATTTTTGACTTAATTGTATTTAGCCTATAGTAGAATAAGAACAGAAAATAAAAATTCAGAATTTGTATTTAATTATATGCAAACAGGTTTAAAGTCAAAATCAAGCTGGATTAATAAATTCAGACGCACACTTTATTAATGCTCGATTAAAACTTCAAAATTGCCATGTGTCCCTTTAAAAGTTCAGAGTATAGTAAAGAGCGTACGTTTAACTAGAAAATAACTGTATGGCAAGGATGCCAAGTTTGAACACTGTCCGTCACCCCAACATAAAAAGGTGCGTAAATAAAATACCCAAATACTATTAAAGCTTATCTACAGCTCTGTTTATACACACATTATATTAGACTGGCATCAGTCCCACCTTTTAACTATTATTATAGAATTTGCTTAGCACTGAAAGATGCAAATATCTCCACTTACAACTTGTATGGTCTTACATAAATTCAGACATGAAGAAAAAAAGAGCTTGAAATAAGATAAACAATTATTATGCAGAGTATTATTTTATTTTTTAATTGTCTAATTTTATTATTTATAGTCTAATAGACTGATACCAGTCTAACATTATATTTGAGCCACTGATTATTACTACTCAAAGTTTGCCAAAGCACCAAACCTTTTTCGCCTTATTTCTGAAGCCAGAATGAAATGAAATATAGTTTTATGGTTTCTTTTAAATGGTTTAAGTATAGATATGTTGAGCAAAAAAATATAAAATGCAATCAATCGTAAAGCAAAATTTTATTGTCAAGTTCTATGCTTTTGTTTTGTTAAACCTGCCACCGTAAAATGTTGGAATTGAGATATTGGTGCTTAACAAATGTTGATTAGTATAATACAGGGACTACAATAAAGGAGGTTGATACGTAGTTTTAGGGACTTAGGAAAAAGTCAGGGTGACCACAGGAATCTCAAAATAAAATACCCCGATATTGCCCGACCCAGTACAAGGTTTCCCGGATTAATGTAAGAAAATATACGGCTTCCATCCTCCCCTTATAGCCGTTACCTTCACCACCAAATACCATATATTTTTGAGCATATTTAGATTTTCTCCCATTTTTAATGTTTTCTTATTTCTATTTTTTTTCAAATATGAATAAGTGTTTTGTTTAACGAATTGTAGATAAAATTCCTGGAATTTTCCAATTTTTGCATTATTTTCAAATTCCCAGATTTTTCCCTGCAGCGAATTTGTTTTTGCCATTTTCTCATATTTTTTTTCCAAGAATCTATCAGGCCACGTTGAAGTTACATTGACAGTAGAGTTGAAAATAGGATTTTACAGTGCACCAACATAAAAAAGGTTATATGGTGCCAACAGAAATGAATATTCCAGGCACACTCTCCATTTACATCGAGATAAAAATATGCAGAAAGGACGTAGAACCTGCAAATTCTCAAGCCATATGGGGCAGTGGACGAAGTCTAGATTATCAAGAATAACGATGACGTCATCGCGCCTTTTTGCCATATATGGTATATTGACAAAATGTCTTTTAAAGAAAAGAAATCACAGCAAATGAAAAATAATACTACAGTTTATACATTTTACAACTGTATATTTATTTTTAATCAATTTGCAGTGATTTTCTTTGCTTTAAAAGACATTTTGTCAATATGCCATATATGGTAAAAAAGGCGCAATGACGTCATCGTTCAAAGATGGCGGCCTCCATTTTTGTTTCTTTTCAAATTTTTAACTGGTCATATCTTTATTTTTCATTGCATTTTGACAATTCTTTCAGCTTTTTTTCAAGTTTTACAGAGCCCCTTAAAATAAATCGTGTTTGAAAATAGTGCATCAACCCCTTTAACATGAGTTGTATGTGATTTAAAAAAATGTTGTCAGTTTAAATTCATATGTTAAAAATACTGTTTGAGAGTTGAAAGAGAGTTGCTTTCTTTGGAGGTCATGATAGGCTGATGCCATTGTATCTTTGGTTTATTATGCTAATAGTATATATATATATTTAGGAGTTGTAGCTACTTCTCTGATCACTTGTTTAATATTCCAATCAATGATATGACTAGGTTTATCTGATGATTCTGCTCTCCTTTTGAAGCTATATTATAAATCTGTTAGAAAAAGTAGACCATGTAGACTGGCCACATTACCTTTAGGCTAGACTTGCAGCAATTGAACAAATTTCAAAAGTTTGTAACAGATACTGAGTTAACACTTTAATATGTTTAATGTTTTGTGTTAGGTGTTTCATCTTTTTTTTTTTAAATATGTCCATACATGATGTGCCAAGAAACATAAGAGAATGATTCAAGCTTCATTTTCATATATATTACACTAGTGAATTATGATAAATATATTATGGCCTTATTAGACATCCACTCTGCAGGTTATGTGATAACTTATATTGATCGATTGGTATCTTTCAGTGGGTCATCATCAATTTAGAGCTTATTAACCCAGGTGTAACGGGAAAACACTGGACCAGGGAAAAACTGGACGGAAGTTGCAATACGCATGCGCGTATCACTTAGGGCGAAACATAACCTATCCGCTTTCAGGGACAATCTCACAGGTTAAAGTAATGTTAACGTACACATACATGCAGAAAGAAGACTCGTAGTTTACACCAGAAATTTCGCATACAAATTCCTGCTGACACACATAGCTCGTGTATATATACTTTCCACTACTATATGTTTATTAGTACTGAATTATAACAATAAACGAAGTCAAATTAGAGCTGGATTAAAGCTGGATAGTTAACTGTTAAAGGGAATGTAGCGCCACAGCCAAACATCTTTATTATTGAGAGTTCTGAAATACTTGAATAAGGGTGAAAGAATTACTAAAATCGGATGATAAACAAAGAAGATATGATCATTTGAAGTTTCTGTTAAAACGGATATTGAAGCGGCCATTTTGAGAGCTATGACATCACGGTTCTAAATGACCATATATGGAATATTTATAAATATGAACATTTACTGATTTATAGGGAAAAAATGACAGCAACTGTATGAAAAGTATGTAATACTTAATGGCAATAATGATTTATATCACCAGTAAAAAAAAATCATTCATTTGCAGTGATTTTCTTCGTTTTAAATGATATTTATCAATATTCCATATATGGTAATATGGAACTATGACGTCATAGTTCTAAAAATGGCGGCTCCCATATTTGTTTTAGAACAACATTTAAATGGTCATATCATTTTTGTTTATCATCCGATTTTGATAATTCTTTCACCTTTTTCCAAGTTTTTCAGAACTTTTAGTAATAGAGTTTGTTTGGCTGTGTCGCTACATTCCCTTTATTAAGGTAGTTGTATGCAAACAAGATATAAATATTTTGCCGAAAAGAAATGTCCTGGAAAATAAATTACACATTTTGTTTTCGCTTTTGGACTCTGTCTCAGTTTGATGTAATTGCATACCACCCAGCTTTATAAACTCAAATTATAATTAACATTGGAGGAAGAAATGCATTGGGAAATAACTGAACAGTATCGGGAAACGGATGAAATGGATAGACTTCCAAAGGTCCATTATCATACTTTTTTTTTCTACTTAGGATGACATAAGTTATATATTTTTTTATATTTTTCAACTTTTGTTTACGGCATGTCGGCTATTGGTACTTTGCGAAACGGAACGGAACGAAACGAAACGGAACGAGGGGCACATTTTAAAAATCAATATATAATAGTAAAATACACGAACCCTGAATAAACATCAGTTGTCGAATGATGTATAATGTCCGAAGAAACTCATGATGCGCAAAACATCAAGTATATAACGTGTTAAAATCTTGTTTCGTTCCGTTACGCAAAGTACCATTACCCACACGGGTATTGGTATTTTGCGAAACGGAACGAAACAAAAATTAAAAAGGGTTAGATATATCGGTGAAAAGGAATAAAACCCTACCTTTTCTTTGAAATAAATTCATAGTAGTTAAGAGCATAACACTGTATGATTATAAATGCATACATCTGCTAACAAGCAAACTAGTACGAAGTTGGACCAGAGCATTCCTTAGGCTATATGATGTCCCGGGTATATATAAAGTCTTGTAAACATAAGCTGTCAAATGATGTATAATGTCTGATTGAACTCATGATACGCAAAATAAAAACACAAATAAATGAAATAGACTTTGTCTTGTTTCGTTTCGTTACGCAAAGTACCAATACCCACACGGGTATTGGTACTTTGCGAAACGAAACGGAACGAGAAAATTTTAATATATTTACATGAAATATTTCAGGAATTCATATCTAATAATCGTTTATGCTTGCATGTACAGTAATGGTTGAGACTGGATCTGTAAGTCGTTTTTTTTTCAAGCAATTCGCGACGGCTTAACAAAGCCATAGTCGGAAATTACTGGTACCATGCAACACACCGTATCCATGTACATGCATACGTACATTCATAGATGCATGTACCTTCATAAGATACCTCGACATGCAATAGAGCCGCACATATCGAATAATAATTTATGGTTGTATGTATGTATAATTGCCGAGCCTGGATCTGCAAGTCGTCTTTTTATGTTTAGAGATGATAGGAGAATGTGTATGTTTGTGAAGGGAATACGTTTTGCATATTTCCTTGCATGTAACTGGGTGTTATTAAATTTGATTCTACTTAATTCAACCTATTTGTTTTTTAATTTGTAGTTGTCAACATCTTTAATTACTTATACATATATATAACAAAATTAGCCTTTCCTCTCTCGTTTCGTTCCGTTTCGCAAAGTACCAATACATACTTTGCGAAACGGAACGAAACGTGAGAATTTTAATGTATTGACATGAAATATATCAGGAATATCGGATAATCATTTATGTGTGCATGTTTGTATAACTGTCAAGCTTGGATCTGCAAGTTATCTTTTTATGTTTGAAGATTACTGGAGAATTTGTATCTTTGTGAAGGGAATACTTTTCGCATATTTCTTTGCATGTAACTGATTGTATTGAAATTTGTTTCTCCTTCTATTTTTTTAAATTCTTACTTGTCAGCATCTTGAATTACATAATACATACGTATATAACCAAATTAGCTTTTTCCTATCTCGTTTCGTTCCGTTTCGCAAAGTACCAATACTCACACAGGTATTGGTACTTTGCGAAACGGAACGAAACGAGAGAATTTTTAATATATTTACATGACATTTTTCAAGAATGTCGGATAATCATTTATGTGTACATGTTTGTATTACTATTGAGCTTGGATCTGCAAGTTATCTTTTTATGTGTGAAGATTACATGAGAATTTGTATCTTCGTGAAGGGAATACTTTTCGCATATTTCCTTGCATGTAACTGCTTGTAATGAAATTTGATTCTCCTTCTATTTTTTTTTAAATTCTTACTTGTCAGCATCTTGAATTACATAATACATATAACCAAATTAGCTTTCCCTATCTCGTTTCGTTCCGTTTCGCAAAGTACCAATACCCACACAGGTATTGGTACTTTGCGAAACGGAACGAAACGAGAGAATTTTAATTTATTGACATGAAATTTTCAGGAATATCGGATAATCATTAAATGTGTGCATGTTTGTATAACTGTCGAGCTTGGATCTGCAAGTTATCTTTTTATGTGTGAAGATTACAGGAGAATTTGTATGTTCGTGAAGGGAATACTTTTCGCATAGTTCCTTGCATTCTTGCATCCTTGCACGTAAATGTGTTTAATGCAATTTGATTCTCCTAACTTTTTTTTTTAATTTTTAGTTGTCAGGATTTTGAATTACATAATACATTATATTATATAATATTCAAATTAGCTTTCTCTCTCTCGTTTCGTTCCGTTTCGCAAAGTACCAATACCCACACGGGTATTGGTACTTTGCGAAACGGAACGAAACGAGAAAACTTTAATTGATTTACATGAAACATTTCAGGAATTCTTATCTTATAATCGTTTATGTTGCATGTACAACTAGAAGAAGCGCCTGTCTTCCCCAATGCATAGTCGTATTAATAGGCAAGAAGTCAATACGGGACAGGAGCGAAAGTCAATAGGAAACAGGAGCGAAAGTCAAAAGAGACACTGATGGTTGGCTACAATAGGGATCACCTACTTGGCATGTCCAATCATCCAACATTCTGGATCAAGTAGTTCTCAAGTAATTGATCAGAAACTGTTTTCCGTGTTCAGGCCCCTTTGACATTGACCCTTGATCGACTGAACCCAAAATCAATAAGGGTAATCTACTTTGCATGTCCAATCATCCTATGATGTTTTCAACATTCTGGGTCTAGTGGTTCTCAAGTTATTGATCGGAAACTGTTTTCCATTTTCAGATCTCTGTGACCTTGACCTTAGCCCAATTTACTCTAAATACGATAAGGGTCATCTACTCTGTAAATCCTATCATCCTGTGAAGTTTTAAGGTTCTAGGATACATGGTTATGAAGTTATTGATTGGAAACCGTTTGCCATGTTCTGATCTCTGTGACATTGACCTTTGATCTAGTACCCCATCAAGTTTCAGTTTCAATCCATTTTGGGAATTTTTGTACGAGTTATTGCCCTTATTCGTCTTAGAATATCCGCATACAGTTTCCGGACTTTGTTTCATCATGCATTCATCTATTGATTATCAAAATTGGTATGGAGCTTTATATTGTAGAGTTACAGTTCAAGTTTGAGTTTCAATATGTTTGATGAATTATTGGAGGAGTTACTGCCCGATTTTACTAAGAAATATTGGTCCATATATACAGTTTTCAGATATTTTTCCCTGTGCTTTCACCTATTGAATTTAAATGTGATAAATTCCTTTATTATCAACAGTTACATATCAACTTCTAGTTTCAATATGTTTGGTGAATTTTGTGGGGAGTTACAACCCTTGCATTACTCACAAAATATGTCCCCAACTATTATTTGAAATTTGGTTTACGTTCCACATCAATACTACAGCTCAACTTCAACTTCAACTCTTTTTTATCCAACCTAATTGTTTCGTTGTCATCTAATCTAATTTTTCGGCAGTTATCGCCCCTTATATTTTTCCACCTTTTTCCACCTTCATAAAAACACTTTTCTGCAAATCTGTCTCTCTCTCATGCTAAGTTGGACAATGAAAGTTGGTAAGTCAGGATCAAGTCTGCATCCACCTAGCCTTATTTTACTAAAGTTATGGCCCCTTATATTTACTTCACCTTTCTTTAAATGTCTGTGACATTACTCAAGAATGTGGTATATAAGAATATTTCAGGATTTCATGACCACCCATACAAGCAATTTAATGACCTTTCATGACCACCCATACAAGCAATTTAATGACCTTTCAAATAAACATTACATGCCCATTCAAATACATTGTAGCATGGTCGGTGACATTTCCTTTGATGAATGCAGAGCATTAAATCGTTTAATTTAGGGTAACTAAAGGGGCGTGGCTAAACCGTACTACAACTACCGGATATTGGAATTTAGAGTACGGTCATTATGACGTCACAGTGTTACTAAGTATACCATGCTACAAAAAAGATAGAGTCTGTCTCAGCTCGTTGGTTATTTAAACACCTCGATGGGCTACGCCCACCTCGGTGTTTAAATAAGCCAACTCGCTGAGACCAGACTCTATCTATTACTTGTAGCATGGTCGGTGACATTTCTTTTGATGAATGCAGAGCATTAAATCGTTTAATTTAGGTTAACTAAAGGGGCGTGGCTACACCGTACTACAACTACCGGATATTGGAATTTAGAGTACGGTCACTATGACGTCACAGTGTTACTAGGTACACCATGCTACAAAAAAGATAAAGTCTGTCTCAGCTCGTTGGTTATTTAAACACCTCGATGGGCTACGCCCACCTCGGTGTTTAAATAAGCCAACTCGCTGAGACCAGACTCTATCTATTACTTGTAGCATGGTCGGTGACATTTCTTTTGATGAATGCAGAGCATTAAATCGTTTAATTTAG
Source organism: Cyrtodaria siliqua (assembly GCA_037043455.1). Taxonomy (NCBI): domain Eukaryota; kingdom Metazoa; phylum Mollusca; class Bivalvia; order Adapedonta; family Hiatellidae; genus Cyrtodaria; species Cyrtodaria siliqua. The sequence goes on along the minus strand of JAWPHD010013711.1, from coordinate 38,616 downwards.
GTTAACTAAAGGGGCGTGGCTACACCGTACTACAACTACCGGATATTGGAATTTAGAGTACGGTCACTATGACGTCACAGTGTTACTAGGTACACCATGCTACAAAAAAGATAGAGTCTGTCTCAGCTCGTTGGTTATTTAAATAAGCCAACTCGCTGAGACCAGACTCTATCTATTACATAATTTCCATTTATTTTCAAATTTTTGAAGTTTATCGTTCATAAGAGCGATTTCTTGAGATACTATGGTTTCGGGTTATCATTGTTTAGTTGTTGTGAGTATAAAAATTTATTTGCTTGTTTTGTTTTTTCGTAATTTTATCAAAAATAGTTTTGCTGTTCTTATTATTTGCAACGTTAAATTGGGCGTCCATATTCTGTTTGCATGTTGTGCGTAGACAGGATATTAAAGACATATAAAATTTAAAAAGTCTCATTGTTTTAAGTTATATATCTTTAGAAGATCTATAAAAATGTACCATTGCCTTGTTTGAGGGTTGTAAAAGTCATGTACATACCGCGTTCAAACTATGTTTTAAAGAAAAATGTTTTGTTTGCAGTTTTAAAAAAAAATATTGTTCCAGACAATCTCTGTTTTAATATCTATTACAGAAGGATCAACACCTGCTGTTTTAATTGTTAACCATGATGTTAAAATATCAAATAGAAATGTATAATTTTTAAGCATGTTGGTTATTTCATTTTTAGTACAGTTGCATTCGAATAAAAGTTCCCCTCCATAGTTTTTTAGTTTGTTTAAATATATTTTTTTCCATTGTCCATTATTGTCTTTGTCTAAAAAACGCATTACCCAGCTTGCCTTTAAAGATAAATTTTTTTTTTTAAATCAATCATTTTAAGGCCACCATTGTTATAATTTTGACATAATATTTTTCTGTTTAATTTGTCTGGTTTTTGATCCCATTTAAAATTGCATTACTGCATATCTTACTAAGCAGTTGACTAAGTAAAGTATGGAAATTCTATAAAATACAGTTTTACATGTTTGTTTTATTATTCAAAACAATCACATTCATTCTATACCTTATGAAGATAGGGATTTTATAAGGACCAAAAGGTGTTCGTGCAAAAGAAGTTGGATGTACCATAAAACTTTATACCATGTGCTTAAAGTTTTTTATCCATAAAACCTTTTTATATTTTTTACAGCTATAATATTCCAGTAACTTTATGCTGCCTTAAGATAAATTTATGATATAAAGATTACTTTTAAAAACAGTGCTGTGTTCATAAAGAATAAAACAAAATCAAAAACAAAAGTGTATCATTGAATGAATCTTTCAACAAGTGAATAAATAAATTATAAAATCATGTATCTGGTCAGTCTTATATCTGCAGATAGGATAGCCATGCAGTAGTTTCTTAGACCATAGTTAGGTGAGGTAGACCATAGTTAGGTGAGGCATTGCCACTGATCATATCAATTTGCACCTTGTCTGAATAAACAGCTTTTGATTAACTAATGTCAATTAAATGGTCATATAATTACATGCATGGATTAGGGGAAACCAGGGCAATTCGCTGAAATCTGGGCAAAAAGTACTAACTGGAATGCTTTTCTCAACTTTGAATTTCTCATAAGATTGACTCTAATATGGATGAATATGGTACAATTTGTATACCGAGTGAAAATGCTAGAGATATATGTTTTGTACAATAAGCCAATAGAATCCCTAAAATTATTGAAAAGGTCAAATAGTACAACAAACCAAGACAGGTACAACCCTGTTCTGTTTTTATCAAGGTCACACAGTACATGTGTCTGGAAATATGAAATATGATCTAGATTAAATTTCACAACAGCATGAACAGGTGGCTATTAAAATGCATGTATTACAGTGAGTTAGTAGGTAGTAAGAATCTTAGTTTTAATTTATTTAATTTTGTGTTTTTTTTAGAATTAAATACTTTTTAATTACTTTTATTTCCAAAATCTGGGAAACTTAAATAGAAGGTAGTAAAGTTTTTCAAATGTAAGGTCGATTTCCATATATATTGTTTGGCTCATGTCCATGTCCTAATGCAACCCAAAACACTGTACCGTCAATTAATCATTGGGAAATCATCCAAAGTTTTTTTTATTATAGTACACTACAAATAATCATTTACTCATTTTCATGTCCTAAACAGTCCAGTATGGCAAATGGAAGGTCGATGTCCATTTATATTTTTTGGTTCATGTCCATGTCATAATGCAACCCAAAACACTATACTGTCAACTTCCATTGAGAAATCATCCGAAGTTTTTTTTATTATGGTACAATACAAATACACATTTGCTCATTTTCATGTTCTAAAACAGTCCAGTATGGCAACGCTGTTTATTTAAAAAAATGTAAAATTCGAAATAAAATCAATATACATGTAGTAAAACAGTGCAATTATTAGATAGACGCACTCAGTTGTAGCACATAGACAAGCCCGCCCCTTGTTATACCTCATTAACACTATTGTGGTATTGTATATATCCTAGCTTTGTTTCAACAGTAAAATGCTTCAGTTATGGTACAAATTGCTTTACACGCAGTTACATATGAAAGGATGCAAGCAAATGTATGAAAAGTGTTCCCTTCACGAACATACAAAGTCTGTAATTGCCACACATAAAAAGATAACTTGCTGATCCAAGCTCGACAATTATACAAACATGAAATATTTCATGTAAATAAATTAAAATTCTCTCGTTTCGTTCCGTTTCGCAAAGTACCAATACCTGTGTGGGTATTGGTACTTTGCGAAACGGAACGAAACGAGAGAGGAAAGGCTAATTTTGTTTTATATATCATATATATGTCTGTATTATGTAATTGAAGATGCTGACAACTACAAATTAAACAAAATAGATAGAAGGAGAATCAAATTTAATATCACGCAGTAACATGCAAGGAAATATGCAAAAAGTATTCCCTTCAAAAACATACAAATTCTCCTAGCATCTCTAAACATAAAAAGGCGACTTGCAGATCCAGGCTCGGCAATTATACATACATACAACCATAAATGATTATTCGATATGTGCATGATCTATTGCATGCCGAGGTATCTTATGAATTGTACATGTACATTATATATGAAGGTACGTGTGTATGTACATGGTTACAGTGTGTTGCATGGTACCAGTAATTTCCGGTTATGGCTTTGTTAAGCTGTCGTCAATTACTTGAAAAACAACGACTTACAGATCCAGGCTCAACCATTATTGTACAGGCAAGCATAAACGATTATCAGATACCTGAAAAATGTCATGTAAATATATTAAAATTCTCTCGTTTCGTTCCGTTTCGCAAAGTACCAATACCCGTGTGGGTATTGGTACTTTAAGAAACGGAACGAAACGAGATAGGAAAAGCTAATTTGGTTATATATGTATTATGTAATTCAAGATGCTAATCATTGGGAAACCATCCATAGTTTTTTTTATTATAGTACACTACAAATAATCATTTACTCATTTTCATGTCCTAAACAGTCCAGTATGGCAAATGGAAGGTCGATGTCCATTTATATTTTTTGGTTCATGTCCATGTCATAATGCAACCCAAAACACTATACTGTCAACTTCCATTGAGAAATCATCCGAAGTTTTTTTTATTATGGTACAATACAAATACACATTTGCTCATTTTCATGTTCTAAAACAGTCCAGTATGGCAACGCTGTTTATTTAAAAAAATGTAAAATTCGAAATAAAATCAATATACATGTAGTAAAACAGTGCAATTATTAGATAGACGCACTCAGTTGTAGCACATAGACAAGCCCGCCCCTTGTTATACCTCATTGACACTATTGTGGTATTGTATATATCCTAGCTTTGTTTCAACAGTAAAATGCTTCAGTTATGGTACAAATTGCTTTACACGCAGTTACATATGAAAGGATGCAAGCAAATATATGAAAAGTGTTCCCTTCACGAACATACAAAGTCTGTAATTGCCACACATAAAAAGATAACTTGCTGATCCAAGCTCGACAATTATACAAACATGAAATATTTCATGTAAATAAATTAAAATTCTCTCGTTTCGTTCCGTTTCGCAAAGTACCAATACCTGTGTGGGTATTGGTACTTTGCGAAACGGAACGAAACGAGAGAGGAAAGGCTAATTTTGTTTTATATATCATATATATGTCTGTATTATGTAATTGAAGATGCTGACAACTACAAATTAAACAAAATAGATAGAAGGAGAATCAAATTTAATATCACGCAGTAACATGCAAGGAAATATGCAAAAAGTATTCCCTTCAAAAACATACAAATTCTCCTAGCATCTCTAAACATAAAAAGGCGACTTGCAGATCCAGGCTCGGCAATTATACATACATACAACCATAAATGATTATTCGATATGTGCATGATCTATTGCATGCCGAGGTATCTTATGAATTGTACATGTACATTATATATGAAGGTACGTGTGTATGTACATGGTTACAGTGTGTTGCATGGTACCAGTAATTTCCGGTTATGGCTTTGTTAAGCTGTCGTCAATTACTTGAAAAACAACGACTTACAGATCCAGGCTCAACCATTATTGTACAGGCAAGCATAAACGATTATCAGATACCTGAAAAATGTCATGTAAATATATTAAAATTCTCTCGTTTCGTTCCGTTTCGCAAAGTACCAATACCCGTATTGGTACTTTGCGAAACGGAACGAAACGAGATAGGAAAAGCTAATTTGGTTATATATGTATTATGTAATTCAAGATGCTGACAAGTAACAATGAAAAAATAAATAGAAGGAGAATAAAATTTCATTACAAGCAGTTAGATGCATGGAAATATGCGAAAAGTATTCCCTTCACGAAGATACAAATTCTCCTGTAATCTTCACACATAAAAAGATAACTTGCAGATCCAAGCTCGACAGTTATACGAACACACGCACACATAAATGATTATCCGATATTCCTGAAATATTTCGTGTAAAAAAAATAAAATTCTCTCGTTTCGTTCCGTTTCGCAAAGTACCAATACCTGTGTGGGTATTTTGCGAAACGGAACGAAACGAGAGAGAAAAGGCTAATATGTATTATGTAATTAAAGATGCTGACAACTACAACCAGTATTGTACATGCAAGCATAAACGATTATTAGATATGAATCCCTGAAATATTTAATGTAAATAAATTAAAATTATCTCGTTTCGTTCCGTTTCGCAAAGTACCAATACCTGTGTTGGTATTGGTACTTTGCAAAACGGAACGAAACGAGAGAGAAAATGCTAATATGTATTATGTAATTGAAGATGCTGACAACTACAACCATTAAATTGTACATGCAAGCATAAACGATTATTATACCCCCGTAAACGAAGTTTAGGAGGGGGTATATAGGAGTCACCTTGTACATTCGTTCGTTCGTCCGTCCGTCCGTCCGTGCACTTCGATAACTCTTTAATGGGTTAATGGATTGAATTTATTTTTGGTACACATGTATTATGATGAAATACAAGTGAAGTGCGATTTTGATTACACTATACGAATATTTGGCGGAGTTATGGCCCCTTTTGTGCGAACGGGGGTATTCTCATCACAGTGGTGATAGTTCTAGTTAGATATGAATTCCTGAAATATTTTATGTAAATACATTAAAATTCTCTCGTTTCGTTCCGTTTCGCAAAGTACCAATACCTGTGTGGGTATTGGTACTTTGCGAAACGGAACGAAACGAGAGAGAAAAGGCTAATATGTATTATGTAATTGAAGATGCTGACCACTACAGCCATCATTGTACATGCAAGCATAAACGATTACTAGATATGAATTCCTGAAATATTTTATGTAAATAAATTAAAGTACTCTCGTTTCGTTCCGTTTCGCAAAGTACCAATACCAACACAGGTATTGGTACTTTGCGAAACGGAACGAAACGAGAGCGAAAAGGTTACATATGTGTTTTATGTAATTGAAGATGCCGACAACAAATTTAAAAAAATAGTTAGAAGGAGAATCAAATTTTATTACACGCAGTTACATGCAAGAAAATGTGCAAAATGTATTCCCTTCACAAACATACAAATTTTCCTATAATCTCAAAACATAAAAAAGGCGACTTACAGATCCAGGCTCGGCAATTATACATACATATATACAGCCATCAGTGATTATTCGATATATCCAGCTCTATTGCATGTCGAGGTATCTTATGAAGGTACATGTATATATGAAGGTAAGGTACGCAGGTATGTACATTGTTATAGTGTGTTACTTGGTACCAGTAATTTCCGGTTATTGCTTTGTTAAGCTGTCGCCAATTACTTGAAAAATAACGACTTGCAGATCCAAGCTCGAGCACTATTGTTACGTACATGCAAACATAAACGATTATTAAATATGAATTCCTGACATATTTCATGTAAATAAATAAAAGTTTTCTCGTTTCGTTCCGTTTCGCAAAGTACCAATACCAGTGTGGGTATTGGTACTTTGCGTAACGGAACGAAACAATACAAAATATATTTCATTTCTTTATATTTTGGTTTTGCGTATCATGAGTTTCATCAGACATTATACATCATTCGACAGCTTAATATGTTTACAAGACTTTATATATATCCGGTACATCATATAAGGTTGCTCTGGTCCAAATACTAGTGTGATGTATGCATTTATAATCATACAGTGTTATGCTCTTAACTACTATGAATTTATTTCAAAGAAAAGGTAGGGTTTTATTCCTTTTCACCGATATATCTAACCCTTTTTAATTTTTGTTTCGTTCCGTTTCGCAAAATACCAATACCCGTGTGGGTAATGGTACTTTGCGTAACGGAACGAAACAAGATTTTAACACGTTATATACTTGATGTTTTGCGCATCATGAGTTTCTTCGGACATTATACATCATTCGACAACTGATGTTTATACAGGGTTCGTGTATTTTACTATTATATATTGATTTTTAAAATTTAAATTTAATTTTTTAATTCCCCCATATTGTGCCCCTCGTTCCGTTTCGTTTCGTTCCGTTCCGTTTCGCAAAGTACCAATAGCCCGGCATGTCTAATCAAGTTGCCTATTTTTGAAGTCGTCCGCACTGGATAAAAATCACAGCCTCACAAATATTGGATCAAACAACTCTCTATCATATCAGAGCGACGGCAATATTAGAGGAAACAACACCCTGGGAAATAAATCGACACAGCCGGGGGAAAAAAATGACTATTGTGTATCTTAATAATATGTTATCATACATCATCTCTTTCCCAACCATCCCTCATGCCAACCTCATTAATGAGGTAATAGTATAACCAACAACAATCTAATTAATACATTGGAATAGAGGCAATATCAGAGGAAAATAACCGCAGAAAAATACCTGGACACAGCCGAGAAAAAACTGGACCGTATTGTGTATCTCAATAGTATGTTATATCTCATTTCCAACGTTTTCCCGATCATCTCTCATGTCAACCTCATTAATGAAGCAATAGTATAACCAATAACAATGTATTAAATCGGAGCGGTACCATTGTTACAGGAAAATAACCGCCAAATAACTGGACAGAGCCGAGATAAAACTGGACATTATTGTGTAGCTCAATAATATGTTATCATATCTCAACTCCAATGTTTTCCCGGTCATCCCTCATGTCAACCTCATTAATGAGGCAATAGTATAACCAATAACACTCTATTAAATCAGAGCGGCACCATTGTTAGAGGAAAATAACCGCCGGGAAATAAATGGACACAGCCGGGAAAAAACTGGACATTATTGTGTATCTCAATAATATGTTATCATATCTCATCTCCAATGTTTTCCCGCTCATCTCTCATGCCAACCTCACTAATGAGGCAATAGTATAATCAATAACACTCTATTAAATCAGAGCGGTACCATTGTTACAGGAAAATAACCGCCAAATAACTGGACAGAGCCGAGATAAAACTGGACATTATTGTGTAGCTCAATAATATGTTATCATATCTCAACTCCAATGTTTTCCCGCTCATCCCTCATGTCAACCTCATTAATGAGGCAATAGTATAACCAATAACACTCTATTAAATCAGAGCGGTACCATTGTTAGAGGAAAATAACCGCCGGGAAATAAATGGACACAGCCGGGAAAAAACTGGACATTATTGTGTATCTCAATAATTTGTTATCATATCTCATCTCCAATGTTTTCCCGCTCATCTCTCATGCCAACCTCACTAATGAGGCATTAGTATAACCAATAACACTCTATTAAATCAGAGTGGTACCATTGTTAGAGGAAAATAACCGCCGGAAAATAACTGGACACAGCCGGGAAAAATCTGGACATTATTGTGTATTTCAATAATATGTTATCATATCTTATCTCCAATGTTTTCCCGCTCATCCCTCATGTCCGCCTCATTAAAGAGGCAATAGTATAACCAATAACACTCTATTAAATAAGAGCGGTACAATTGTTAGAGGAAAATAACCGCCGGGAAATGACTGGACACAGCCGAGATAAAACTGGACATTATTGTGTAGCTCAATAATATGTTATCATATCTCAACTCCAATGTTTTCCCGCTCATCCCTCATGTCAACCTCATTAATGAGGCAATAGTATAACCAATAACACTCTATTAAATCAGAGCGGTACCATTGTTAGAGGAAAATAACCGCCGGGAAATAAATGGACACAGCCGGGAAAAAACTGGACATTATTGTGTATCTCAATAATTTGTTATCATATCTCATCTCCAATGTTTTCCCGCTCATCTCTCATGCCAACCTCACTAATGAGGCATTAGTATAACCAATAACACTCTATTAAATCAGAGTAGTACCATTGTTAGAGGAAAATAACCGCCGGGAAATAACTGGACACAGCCGGGAAAAATCTGGACATTATTGTGTATTTCAATAATATGTTATCATATCTTATCTCCAATGTTTTCCCGCTCATCCCTCATGTCCGCCTCATTAAAGAGGCAATAGTATAACCAATAACACTCTATTAATTCAGAGCGGTACAATTGTTAGAGGAAAATAACCGCCGGGAAATGACTGGACACAGCCGGGAAAAAACTGGACATTATTATGTATCTCAATAATATGTTATCATATCTCATCTGCAATGTTTTCCGGCTCATCTCTAATGCCAACTTCACTAATGAGGCAATAGTATAACCAATAACACTCTATTAAATCAAAGCGGTACCATTGTTACAGGAAAATAACCGCCGCGAAATAACTGGACACAGCCGGGAAAAAACTTGTGTAGCTCAATAATATGTTATCATATCTCAACTCCAATGTTTTGCCGGTCATCCCTAATGTCAACCTCATTAATGAGGCAGTAGTATAACCAATAACACTCTATCACATCAGAGCGGTACCATTGTTAGAGGAAAATAACCGCCGGGAAATAACTGGACACAGCCGGGAAATACTGGTCATTATTGTGTATCTCAATAACATGTTATCATATCTCATCTCTAATGTTTTCTCGCTCATCTCTCATGCCAACCTCACTAATGAGGCAATAGTATAACCAATAACACTCTATTAAATCAGAGCGGTACCATTGTTACAGGAAAATAACCGCCGGCACATAACTGGACACAGCCGGGAAAAACTGGACATTATTGTGTATCTCAAAAATATGTTATCATATCTCAACTCCAATGTTTTCCCGCTCATCCCTCATGTCAAACTCATTAATGAGGCAATAGTATAACCAATAACACCCTCTTAAATCAGAGCGGTACCATTGTTACAGGAAAATAACCGCCGGGAAATAACTGGACACAGCCGGGAAAAAACTGGACATTATTGTGTCTCTCAATAATATGTTATCATATCTCATCTCCAATGTTTTCCCGCTTATCTCTCATGCCAACTTCACTAATGAGGCAATAGTATAACCAATAACACTCTATTAAATCAGAGCGGTACCATTGTTACAGGAAAATAACCGCCGGAAAATAACTGGACACAGCCGGGAAAAAAACTGGACATTATTGTGTATCTCAATAATATGTTATCATATCTCATCTCCAATGTTTTCCCGCTCATCTCTCATGCCAACCTCACTAATGAGGCAATAGTATGACCAATAACACTCTATTAAATCAGAGCGTTACCAGTGTTACAGGAAAATAACCTCCGGGAAATAACTGGACACAGCCTGGAAAAAAATCGACATTATTGTGTATCTCAATAATACCTTATTATATCTCATCTCCAATGTTTTCCCGCACATCTCTCATGTCAACCTCACTAATGAGGCAATAGTATAACCAATAACACTCTATTAAATCAGAGCGGTACCATTGTTAGAGGGAAATAACTGGACACAGCCGGGAAAAAACTGGACATTATTGTGTATCTCAATAATATGTTATCATATCTTATCTCCAATGTTTTCCCGCTCATCCCTCATGTCCGCCTCATTTATGAGGCAATAGTATAACCAATAACACTCTATTACATCAGAGCGGTACCATTGTTAGTGGAAAATAACCGCTGGCAAACAACTGGAAACCGCCGGGGAAAAAACTGGACCATATACTGTATTTGAACAGTGTCATCATATCTCATCTTTCATTTTTTCTCGCTCATAATATCCGTTACAATTCTCTATTATTTCAGGGCAGTGATATACTAGACGGAAAAACGTGCTTGGAAATAACTGGACATCACCGGGAAATAACTGGACCATATATTGTATTTAAACAATATGTCATCATATCTCATGTTTTCAAGTTTTCTGGCTGATAATATTCGTTACAATACTTTATTATATGAGGGCAGCAATATGGTAGCTTGGAAATAACTGGACATAGCTGGTAAATAACTGGTAAATAACTGGACATCACCGGGAAATAACTAGACCATATATTGTATTTAAACAATATGTCATCATATCTCATTATTTCAAGTTTTCTGGCTGATAATATCCGTAACAATACTTTATTATATGAGGGCAGCGATATGGTAGCCGGAATAACGCGCAGGGAAATAACTGGACAAATCTGGGAAATAACTGGAAATTCTTGGGAAATAACTGGACCATATATTATATTTGGATATCATATCTTATCTAAGACGTTTTTTCCGCCCACTTGTATGTCAGATTCTCTAATGAGGTAATACAATCCGTAACACTACTCTATTATATCAGGGTATTGATATGGTAGACTAAAAAACACATGTTAGGAAATAACTGGACATACCTGTGAAATAACTGGATATTGCCGGGAAATAACTGGACCATATACTGTATTTGAACAATATGTCATCACATCTTTCATGTTTTCTCGCTCATAATTTTATCCATAACAATACTGTATTATATCAGGGAAGTGATATGGTAGAAGGAATGATGTGCTGGGAAATAACTGGATATCACCGAGAAATAACTGGACCGTATATTGTATTTGAACAATATGTCATCATATCTCATTTTTTCATGTTTTCTCGTTCATAATATCCGTAACAATACTTTATTATATCAGGGCAGCGATATGGTAGAGGGAATAACATGCTGGGAAATAACTGGACATAGCTGGGAAATAACTGGACCATATATTATATTTGAATATCATATATTATCTAAGACGTTTTTCCGCCCACTTTTATGTCAAGCTGTCTAATGAGGTATTAAAATCTGTAACAATACTCGATTATATCAGGGCAGTGATATGGTAGACGAAAAAAATGTAATGGGGCATAACTGGACATACCTGGGAAATAACTGGACATTGCCGGGAAATAATTGGACCATATGCTGTATATGAACAATAAGTCATCATATCTCATCTTTCTTGTTTTCTCGCTCGTAATATCCGTAAAATACTGTATTATGTCATGGCAGTGATATGCTAGAAGGAAAAACGTGCTGGGCATTATCAAACGAGAAAAACAACAAAAACACGCACAAGTGAAAGATCAATTGGAAAATAAAATCATGAATGAAAAGGTTCATGATAACAGCCCTCAAATAAAAGGAAAACAGGAAGAGCTAAAAAATGGAGTGAATCAATCTAACACTAGAAGTGAACAATCAGTAAACATTCCCATAAGTTTCCAATGCAGAGAAAACATTGAAACTGAGGTGGAGATAACCGAAAGAGAAAAAAACAACAGAAAAACACAAAAGTGGAAGATAAGTTGGGAAAACAAATCATTGATGAACCTGTTCAGGATAACGGTCCGCACACGCAAAAAGAAGAGATAAATAATGATTTTTTTTTTTTATCATATAAGTGGACATCTAGCTGAGAAACACGAAAGTTTGAATCTCAGAGAGAAGCTTGAAATTGATGTGGAAGTTGCAAGAAATGAACAGGTACAAACACACTCAAAAGTGGAAGATCAGGTGGATGATCAAATCATGAATGTAACTGTTCCAGATAACAGCCCTACAATACAAGAAGAAAAGAAAGAACTAAAACATGTAATGATTAAAAGTGACCATGGAAGTAGAGATTCAGTAAAGAATCCCAAGACACCCATCAGTTTGAAAAATATTGAAATTGAGGTAGACATAAACATTGGAGACAACACACGCAAAAGGGTAAAAGGAATGCATGTTGGGAGTAACTTTAGTTTTGCCCGAATTAAAAGTACGTCCTGTCTTACAGACGAAGGAAAAGACCACGCTCATTTTCTTCTGGCTCAACAATTTGCAGAAATAGACGGACTTCAGAGTTGTGTCACACTCCAAGCGGCAGGTTTCGGTGGCTATATATATATATACTGCAGGTTGCAATACTTATGTCCAGATTGTTAATCTTAAAGATCCTGTGACACCCTTTTAAATGTATATTGTCATATATTTTTGTATTTTAATTAATAAAGTGAACTGAATGGTCGAAACAAATAATAAAAATAATAATTTGAAAAAGAAATACTTGTAAAAATCACAGGTATATTTCCCGTCTGAACTCAGTTACCTCCCCTTCATGGTAATTTTCGGCTATAGATGGCGCCACGCGCTGATGACGTAGATTCTGCCATACGGAAAATTGATCAATAATGGCCAAGTGCGATTCATAACGCGATTCGTTATAGAATTATTCGGACAAAATAACATGGAAGAAGAATTACTAGACGAGGTGATTGAGAATGAATTCATTGTACAACCGTACATGTATGAACCAATGCCTGTCGCAAATCAGCAAGCTGATCAGTCGGAAACTGACACTGACAGTGATGACGAACCGATCGACTTCGAAGCTTTGCCGACGAATGCAGAGCGATTCGGACATACCGACTGGTAATTATATTATAGTCTCGTCTGGTTTGCTTATCCATTACAACATGTCTGGTTTGCTTATCTATTACAACATGAATGTGAAAACGTCTTTCTTTTAATTGCGTCGTATTTGTTACATTTTTTGTTTGATGACTGCCGTACACCACCCACTCACCACCAACGTTACGATGCAGAATACATTTTACTAACTTCGTTGTCATTTCTTTGTAAATAATATGAATGTTCCTGCTGTGGGGCTTGCTAAATAAACTTAGACCTTTTATTAATCACGACGGTGCATTTATAACGAACTCACCGACATATATTTTAACCCCGCTCCAAACAAATCCAATCTCATGGCTATGAAATTTGTGACAACAATTCAGATTTTCCTTACGATGCATCGGGGTTTTTTCTGGGATATATGGCCGGATTATTGCCAATGATTACAGCTTTTGCCATACAGAACCGATTGAAAACGAGTAGAATAATCCATCGTATGTGGTGCTATTACAACGAAATCGTTTGATGACGACCATTCCCCACCCACCAGTGCATGGCCCATTTTGGTAATGTAATGTTTCAACGTTATTGCTGGCATATTGTGAATGTGTTTTTGCGTGTTGCTTTGCAATGTATTAACTTTATTATTTAAGTGAATAAATAATATATATATTGATCTGGAAATCTAGGTAACTGACAGGCTCAACTCACAGATCTATACCGTTTAAAAAAATAATGTTATAGCCTACGACTATTAAAAACTGTTTTTAATAGACATTTAATTTATTTTTTAACCGATGTCTATGACTCTGCTTGTTTAGTAGTTTCATGCATATATATATAGTCAATATAAATCAATGTTGGTCTATGAGTTTATAAATCTTAATCCCGCTACGGGTTCGAATCCCACTGGGAGCTTGACTTGTGAGGAAGTGTCGATTCTTACGGATGGCGGGACGTGTACTGTATATTTAACCGACAAGATTAAAATAGCTATCCCTGGCGCGTAACTATAAATAGAAAAAATGTCCTACTTGTTGTTTTTTATATGATCAGTGCTATTTCTTTTGGTTGTTTTTGGCACATTTAGTTTATGTTTTTCAATTAAATACATCTAATGTATTTAAACAATTCTAAAACAAATACCAATCCCGATGTACTTCCTTTAACATACTTTGTATTTCAGTGAATATTGATTTATAAAAAAACAACACCACTTTCAATAACAAACATTGAGCAGATGTGCATATGAAACTGAAGCACATTTTCATTCATATTTGGAGCGACACCAATCACGTGTCTACATCGCCTCCAACCCTTTAGTTGTCTTTATTTTATGTGTCTTACTAAAACATTTTTTTAAACGGTTTTAAAATGTCAATATATGATTTTACAAACCCAACAGTTTGTTTATATTTCAGGTGTGATTGTACCCACTGCAGTGCTATGGACACACAAAATGACGTACTGAGATGTTGCAGGGAATATGGAGAATTAAACGAAGAGCTTGAATCTGCCATCTGCATAACAGAAACTCGTGGGTTTATGGGGAACTGCCTCACACCTGAGGTTCTTGAAGTAGACTTTACGAAGTATCTGAAGACGCATGGCCCGATTGGGGATGAAGAACCCATTCATGAGTATGCATTTTTTAATGAATTATTAATTTACGCTTGGGCGCAGAAAACCTTAGACACTCTTGATAATCTTGATAATCATTCAATTTTCCTTTTTAGTAAAAGTCTGCATTCCACACTGAAAAGCAAAAAATACCTACTGCTTCATTTTTACGAATTATGCATTTAGGGTTCTTACGTCTCTGTAAGGTAGTTCTTCGTGGAACAGTACCTCGTTTAAATAGCAGTTCATAACTTATTCCATTACAGACAGCAATGTCTCTTTCGTTAATGTGTTCTAAGAGACTTTACGTTATCCTCGTCTCCATGGCCGAGGGGCTAACAATGTTGCGTTGTACACCTTCTCGTCTCACACGGGTTCAGATCCACTAGGAGCTCGACTTGTGAGGAAGTGTCGATTCATACGGATGACGGGAGGTGTACAGTACTGGTTCTGCCCAGGAAAAGTGGGTAGTCTGCCTCGACCACAAAACAGCCGACTGTCATATAAGCTTACTTGTGTTGAAAATGACGTAAAACACCATACCAAACAAACGTTATCGTTGTCCGCCGGGATGGGGATGTAAACCGGATGGCCCCGTGTAACAGAGTCGATTCTCTGAGCATGTAAAAGAACCATTATATACATCTATAGTAAGTCTAAGAGTATGGCAGGTTCCCAGATTCCTATGTTTCCTTCCATTCGTTCTGGGGTGGCTTTAACGTTGACAAGCTGTTGAACAACATTCTATTCATATGTCTTTATTAACACTTGGAACCAGAGGAATAAAAGATACCACATACAATATTTATCTCTGTATATATATATATTTTCTCATGCATGTCAGATTGTACTTTACATACAGTTAATTAGATACAAAGGTGACAGGATATTGGTTTGCAAAATGTCTTCACTTTTTAAATTTGTTTTACAACTATTGCTGTGGATTGAAAATTGTTTTGTAAACATGTCAAGAATGTCCTTTATGTTATGCAATATTTAAGATGCTTTTAAAAAATCACATCATGTCAATATTAACATATAAATAACATCAGGGTGGGAATATCTATGTATTGACTATTGACAAAGCTCATCAGGGTTAATAAAATATAACAAAGTGTAAAATTGAATTGAATTGATTATAAGGAAATTCTTCATGAGTTGGTATGGATGTTTTTTTCACATACAGGTGTTAATCATCCAACACATGGCATAAATAATCTATGTATTTACATTGTCAGCTACTAGTTCGTGCACATAAATAATCTATGTATTTACATTATCAGCTACTAGTTCGTGCACATAAATAATCACTGTGCTTTTAGCATTTTATTGCACGACCACAGGTTGCAGTTATATTTCTATTGTTCCGAGTTGTGATTATGCTTGATATTTCTCGGAGAAATCCTGCTCTTATACTTAAAAATGTCTCGCGAGTTCTCGATACTATTGTATTTCACACATTACACATTATGTTTTCGTATCAGCTGTTCATTTCGGTCAACTATGCATTGTTCTACTTCATGTTGAACAATAGTTTAGTCACTTTCATGTATTCTGTTTTAATAATAGGATTGTATTTTTTTCAGGATCTACAGATACATTGCATACAGGCGCTTAGCAATCTGGATTTGGAGAGGCCTTCGGAAGTATGACAGACGAGTGTTGCCAACGTGTGCAGTAAACGCAATACGAAGACGATATCCTTCAGAAAACTACACAGGATTCAAGTATGCAGACAGGGAACTCTGAGTACCAAATCGCGACCTGTGCCTGGCGATTGCGTCTTGTCTGGTCACTCTGATTGCTTTGCTGCATACTGGCGGTGGCACATGCAAGTGGATCGCTGCCGCTTCCTGAGCTGCTTTATGGGAGTTGTACTGCTTTCTCAGAAGAACCATTTCGGCCAACAAGATATCAACATATTCTGAAGAAGAAATAAAACAGTTAAATACATTGTTTTTTAATCTCAGAAACATTATGAGTTATTTAATAATCACTTTTGTGTTCGTTGTAATATTCAGTTTAATAAGGCCAAATAAAAAAATACATGTGAGATTCCAATTAATACATGTGGAGCGCTGTGGTCTAGTGGAAGAGCAATTGGGCCAAGGATTGAAACGTTGTGTGTTCGATCCCCGCCATTGCCATATGCACTGTGTCTCTGAGCAAGACACTTTATCTGCATTTGCTTAGTACTGGTCCTACCCAGGAAGACATCGAGAGTGATTCAAATAAGTTCATAGAGCTTTCGTTACAATCAATGTAAAATAAATACATCAATGTAAAATAAATACGCTTAAACTAATACTAGCTTCAATTAAGACAAATATTTTCCTCTCAAGTTGCCAAAAAACATTTAGTCTCAAAGAAAAATAAAAGAGTCCAGAAAAGGACACTCCCATATTTTTCATAAGCACATACAGCACAGAAATCTTGTGAAAGGAAATATTAAAATAAAATTTTACTTTTATATAAAAAAAGATGTATATTAATATTAAAGGAACACATAGCATCCTTGAAGTTTGTATCACCATTAAAATTAGCATTTCTGTTTACGATTCTGGTATCATTTTGACTAAAATTGCTAACTGCAAATAATTTTTATTTTTTATCGGTGTCATTTTGCCATTAAGTTTATATATTATGGATGCAAAATATTGAGCAGTTTATAGTATAATAATTTTTATGCAAAACACAATTTGCAATGAACTACATGTAGTCTAATTGATTCCAAAAACATTATGTAGAAAAAAATGGACACCCCATTAATGACCGAGGTATCTTGACTTTAGAAGAAGGCATTAATATGCGGTATAAATCATATTTTTCATTTCAAAACTTGTCTGACTACAAAACGTACAAATAAATCAGCTTATTGAATGAAGAAAAGATTTTAGGATTGGATTGTTTTGATTCAAAAACAGACCTAAAGATTTCCATGTGCTATGTGACACATAGCTTTTGTGTGTTAAAATGGGGCATCAGGGTAGATTATACCTGAAGTTACCTGCTAGTTGCCACTATATTGTTAAATACTGTAATACTTTAGTAGCCACTTGTTAAACCAGGTTAAAAGCTGGAACTGTCCAGATTTGGGTTTATATAAATAGTAAGCATCATGTTTGTGGATATCACCAAAGCATAGGATAATTTGATAAAGACGTTATATTGTATTTTTTTCGTTTATTCAATTTGCTATTTCATGAGAACACTTACCGTATGAACATTCTTCTTTTACAATCTTCAACACATGATGGCCTGCCTTGTACTTTGGGTAGGAAATTTTGAACCGTGGTGTTCCGTCTTTGGTGACTGCCTGTGCTCTTGTTGCATTGCAACATGTATGCAGGGCTGCCAGATTCAACCTGTAATAAATACATGTATATATTTGAATTTATTTGATGTTGCCTTTAAATAGTTTTATATTGATATGATAATAAAAGCCCAAGTGTCAGTTTTAAAGATTATTTCTGCATGTCCCTTGCATCCCTATAGGAACATTGTAACACAGGAACATTGTAACACAAACCACTTTCCCTGTGCTTTCCTTCTGTGGCTTCAATCATAGAAAGTGTTACGATTAATGTTGTTCCCAGTGGCTTCATCCCATGAACTTAACACTTGCACTATAAAACATGTTTGTGTCAACCTACTACCAACGACGTAATACTGAATTTACCTTTGCTTCATTCCTGCGTAAGAGAAGCTCACAAACTTTGGCGCAAACTGACACACAACCTTGTGCTGGGCCTCTAGCTGGGATGTTTGTTCGGCAGGTGACAACTGTCTTATGTCCTTTATGATACGCTTGTTTCCCAGGATTATCTTCAGTTCCTTGTGTGCCTTTGAATCTACATTAACAATGATAATATTATTAATAATGATATTGTTTTATGAATGTACAACATCTGGAACATTTTACAAAATGGTTCAAATGGTGAAATACGTAGGCAGCTAAACTATAACTTTACATAGACTAACACAGATCTATTCATGTGATACAAGACACTCTGAAACATGTTGTTCAGTAAGATTCCATGTTAAGTTGTATACTGAGCAGAACACTCCCCCAGTATTAGAGGGTGAAGATGTCATTACAGATTCTCCAGAATGCCTTTTTTTGATGTCAGTACAACACTATGTAAATGATAGCCTAACATGGGTATTCTTATAACATGAATGAAAGTATGCCGTGTTAAGTTATAGCAACTCTGCAGTTCAGGGTGAGAAGGTTCTAGGCCCATTTTCCATATTTTACCTCGATGTACATGGAAGATGAGCCTGGCATGTTCATGCCTGTTAAGCGCCATATAACCTTTTCATGTGTTGGTGCGCCTTAAAACCCAATTCAATTCACAAATGTAATTGCTTGCAGGTATACTCTAGAAGACGAGGGCTATGAGTACACAAATATTAAATTACCAGCCAAAATCCAGTTTCTCTCTATTGGAGGATGCAGACATCTCGGGTACTTGTCTCCATGACCTTCGTGTTTGTTAGTGACATGGTTTAATACAGACAGCCATTTCTGCTCCACTTGATCTCCATCTCCTCCACTCGTGGCTGCACAAAAGTAGAGGTGGTTTGCAATAGACTGCACCCATGGCCCAATTGATTCACACCCTTTCTTCTTGCTAAGTGCTAGCAGCTTCTTCTTAATACCTGTCAATGAAAAGAAAGTTGGAACTTACACCCTGACCGCTTTCTTTTTACTCAGTTTTATTCAGAAATATACACAAAGCAATTAATATTTTTTTCTCGCATTCTCCTGCTTTCCTTCCACATCAAGACACTGTCAACTCTTTCATACGCACCAACAAGAATGAATACCCAAATCAACATTGTTGTTTTTAAAAGAACGTCATGTTATTTAAACAGAGCTTCTTGGTTCTTAGTCCATGTATTGCCCGACAGATGTGTGTGTATGTGTGTGTATTTCTAAGGATTATAGTCCCTCCACCTACGACAGGCGTCCTACCCGACTATTATAGGCACAATGTCTGGACTTTTATCTGTGTGTTGTTGTGTGATGTGATGATATGTCTGCTTGATACAGCTAACTCAATGGTTTCTTTATAGTGCTGCCACACTGGAATACCACGCCGTAGTAGACATGATACCCCCACCCACCCAGTCACATTATTCTGACACTGGTCAATCAGTCGTAGCACTACCCATTATTTGCTCGTCAGGCAAGGGTTACAAGTGACTATTCCATTTTTAAAGTCTTTGGTATGACGCGGTCAGGGGACTCGAACCACGACCTCCCGAATGCAAGGCAGACTCTATAACCATTATACCACAATGCTTCGGTGTTGGCCAACAGATGTATTTTTCATCCCTTTTTATGCTTTGCTATTTTATTACTATCAAATGGAAAACGACATGTCTGATATCAATGACTAGGTCTTCAAGTCGTTATCTTTTTTTCAAACGAAATAATTTATAGCCTGTCTATTGGCATAAACACGGAGATTATTATGTGTTTACTCACCCTTGGCAAGATGCCAGCCATCGAACCAGTGGTTAACCTCTGTTTCCTCTCTCAAGTACTTCCGCACCTGAACGTGCCTATCGGTGGTGATGTCCGTGATGTCGACGTTGTTTTCATTCATCTTTGCCATCACTCTCTTCAAGCCTTCCAGCTCCATCGCATTAGAGTTATTCACTTCATTGCTCTGTTTAAATAACATGACGTTCTTTTAAAAACAACAAAATGCGTGAAACTTTTTGCAGTTCAGAGTGAGAAGGTTCTAGGCCCATTTTCCATATTTTATCTCGATGTACATGGAAGATGAGCCTGGCATGTTCATGCCTTTTAGGCGCCATATAACCTTTTCATGTGTTGGTGCGCCTTAACACCCCAATTCAATTCAATTCAATTTTTGGAGCTATGAAAGATAACAGTTCAGTTAACCCGATATGCTGTACAATAACTTCGCAAACAGAGATCAAATTTGCATCTGCATTAGTACATGATTATCACATAAATTATGGTTCAGTTTCAAATAATAATTGCATGAATCGATTCTCATATTCCGTCCACTTAAAACTATTATCGCAAGATACTGGATAAGACAAGGTACTGGTAGATAGTTCTTTACCACAAATCAATGAGTACAGTTTAATTTGAGAATAATAGATTACGTTAACCAAAAAAACAAAAACATTTACATCACCTCCAGTCCCTTTACAATTTATATTGTGACTACTACATCCTCTTGATAAAAATTATTTGTTTTTCTAAGAGACATACATTCTAATAAATCAATACACATTTTTTAAGTTTATATTTATTATTTGAGTTTAGATAAACGTGTAAACATATTATACTGGAAGTAGCAAGTATACATATCCAGGATTATTTGAGTTCTAATGCATTTTCAAAGGGATTACACATGAAGGTACATAATCCTAAATTGCACATTTAATTGAATGACATCAATTGTTTTGATTTACATACCTGAACAAGTTCAACAGCTAACACGAGCCCACTCTGCATGTCCATTATCGTGTAACTACCATATTTGGCCGTGTGTCCAGGGGAGCAACAGCGTGCATCCCCTCCAACTTTCACTTTAGTACCTTCGTAGCCCATTAGGATGGCATTCTGTGTTCTTGACCAAACATTTGCGATGGCTGGGATCATAAATGATCGTTGAAAACGAGCATATGTCCTTGCTCCTATGGATTTAATGTTCAAAAACTTTAACATATTCAACACTTTGGTTGGTGAGGCTCCACTGAACATAATCGCTCCGGACAACAATAGATTTCCTACAGGCGTTTGTTTTTCTACTGGCTGACTATTCCACACTTTAACATGACCTGTTTCGCACACTGTCTGTATTATGAGCATAGTTCCTAACACTTTTCGTGTGACCTTTGTGCACGCACTTCCACATAAGCTACACAGCAGAAATAATTGTCGGAGGCAGCTATCAAACACTATATACTTGGTCTCCTGCACAACATCTTCATCGTCTATGTGGTCATGCCTGGAATGAATACAAATTAAGCAACTCATATTGCATATTCAGTTAAATTTCATATAAACTAGTGGATTACACAGACAATTGCCGTTTAAATTTTTTGGTTTATAGTAGCAGTATGTGACACAAGTCTAATTTTATTGAAATACTTTATATCATATTGATTCCAAACATTTGTCAAAAACCTGAATAATAAATGGATCTCTGCAATATTTTGTTGAGTGAACAAAATAGAATCAACATGGGCCGTTTTAGTGTTCGCTAGAATAGCATTTATTCTAATATACCCGTACTGCTAGTCCACTCTGATTTTGTTTGAATTTAGCTCGTCATTTTCAACACATTTTAGGCGAGATAGTTTCGAACGCAGTGTCTTAACTATCCTTAACATGGATGCGCTAGGCCACCTTAAAACACTATATCTGGAATTTATACACATGACCTGGGAAGATGCGCAAAGTGGTTGACAGTGTTCAATGAATTACTGCGTATTATACCACGCTTTTGGGGTTCACTTACCACATTTCTTCATCTTCTTGCATGGTCACATCGTCTTCGTCATCATCACATACATCATCGTCTGTGGGCTCCCAGTTCGGGTCCATGTCCAAGTCATCTTTCAAGTCCACGCTATTGTCTTCGTCGTCAAATTCATTAGGTTCTGATTAGTCTTCTACACTATCCGCAGGGTCAGGAAACTGATAGCACTTGTCTACAGGATCAATTGGGACATCTGGGCCGGAAAGGGTACAATTCACCTCTGGCAATGCAGTCATTCCAGCTTCAGACGTTTTGGGTTTCGCTTGAGAGCCTTTGTTTACTGTTGGTTTCCTTGCCATAGTCTTAAAAATGAAGAAAATAAATGAAAACTAGAAACATAATTAAAAGATATTAAAGGGACACATTAAAATGTTGAGGGATTCAACACGCAATAAAATAGGCGTCTTGATTTATAATCTGAATAAAATGTGGAGTTTTCAAATTACTTTACCATTATGTATACATATACTATTGATGCAATTCTACCATGGTTGTAAATAGATTATTTAGGTAATAATCAACATGCGGAACAGATTTGCTTTGAACTATATAAATAAATATTTGCAAATTTATATACTTATACAAGTGCATGTTGAAAAAAGAATGTCTCAGTTTTAGTTTTAAACATCAAGATTGTCATTGTCCCTTTAAAGAATGTAAAGGAGTTTTTAAATAATCCCCATGTGGTTGCAGGGGTAGAATACAACCACTGCAAATCCCGCTAGAGGCAGAAGGGTAGGACCACTCCCACCCCCACCCATGTTCATTTTGTATTTTTTTATCATGCTCATTCAAGGTCTTTATCATGATGTAAATGCAGGATGAGCCTGGCATGTGTATTCCTGTTAGGCGCCATATAACCTTTCATGTGTTCGTGCACCGTAAAACCCAATTCAATTTTAAATAATCTAAGAAAATCTCTATTTAGTATTAGCCTAATAAACTGGCTTCTATGCAGTGTGTTTTTTTTATTATTCTGATGTTGTAGCTTGCCAATACGAAAAATTTCAATACAGCATTAAACATGTATTTTAACATGTGTATCTAAATGTTTTTCATGTAACATCGAAGGTATTGGTTATATCTTCATAAACTCATAAAAGTTGGTATATGTTTTCCATGTTATACTAAATTTGTTTGTTTGAATGGTGTTTTATGTCATTTTCAGCACATTTTAGGCTATATATATGACGGTTAATTTTGTTGTGGTGGAGGCACTTTTTTCTGTGCAGAATCAATACTGTATGCCTCCCGCCATCAGTAAAAATTGAATCGTTAAGCGTTTTCAAATTTGCTTGAGTAAAAACGAAATACTCGAGCCCAAGCAACACTCGCATATATATACCTCTATCGTCTGTGAGCCTGTTGACACTAAAGTACGTAAAGGGTCATGATACACGGCACTTATATCATATGCTGGAGGTGAACAACTTCTAACTTGGTTGTGCTGGACTTCCAATTCTTGCAGATGCTGCTGTTCTTCCAACACACGTCTCTCAGTCTCTTCCTTCTGCATGTTGAGAAAGTTCTGCTCCGCAATCAGCACATTTACAACCTGTAAGTACATGGAACGTGTTTTCATGTTTTAATTTAAGTTTTATTAATAACGGAAGAGGATTAACACACTTTTATGCATGTGTGATACAATTTTAGCAATGCCCGGGTGTTAAAAGGGTATACGGTACTCATAATGATAACTGAACTGAAGTATAGGTTATTTAGAGCTGCCCCAGAGAGAGGGGAAGGATACATAGGAATCCGGGAACCTGCCCTACTCTTATTATCGAATAGATTCCTATGGTTCTCAGGGTTCTCAATAGACTTTAAAAGTGAAGAGTCATATGACCCTTGACTCAAAAATCTCAAGGGTCAAAATTGAAAAAGCAAGAGTCAAATATAAATCGAACAAATCGAAACGCCGTTTTATAAAACATTAATTGCAGTGAATTCTGTAAATATTGTATTACAAAGAAAGGTGTGCAAGAATATAAAAATTTTTTTATATACATTTGAACTTAAAAAGCTACTATTCCATTTTACGATAATGTGTCATTATGTCAAAGATTCCAAAGTTATGTAAGGATGTTTTATAAACTGGGGTCCACATTTGTTAATATTATAAGTTATTGGTGTTATTATAACACAATCTCTGTTTCAATCGCTGTTTGCACCAATTGTATGTATGTACATTTGGAACATTAAACAAGAAAACAAAGGACAGTGTATCTTTAATGTATGTTTAATTCTCAAGAAATCTATTCTCATTTTCATTTATTTTCATTTATTTCAAAAAATAATTCTGTAGTATACTGAGTAGTGCACTCTATAATATTATATAATAGTCGAAAATCTACTTCTTTGCGCCATTTATTTGTGAATTTAACATACATGAATTAATAAAGTCGTTACTCGATAGCACAAACAATGTCCGTAATCGCAAAATATCACAATGCGTAATGTCCGGTAAGTTTTGACTGAATGCCAACCCAGGTTAAAAAACGCTCTTTTTATGTACATTTCGCCGATTTATAAATATTTAAATTATACTCATTAAAACTATATTTCTTTATTCTTTAAAACGTGCGTAAAACAAAATTAACGAACAACAACACAAATAAACAAACAACAAACACAAATAAAGTCAATTTTATTTTTGCCGATTTTACCTGTTCACACGTTTGACCGCTAGCTTCTGTTTTATCGCAATTCAATTTAATTAACCCCCTAATCAATCAGAAGCTGGTAGCAATCAATTAAACAGTTAATCCAATCAAGTCATAATAATCTTCACCCGCGCAAAGCATCATAAACTTCAAAGATAATCATTAAATTATCAACACAATAGCAGCGATTAGATTACACAGTGACACCATTTACAGACAGGTTATTTCCCCCAAGATGCGACAGCAGCGAATTTGATTGGTCGAGAGGCGATCAAGGTCGTCAGGCAAGGTGTCAATCACTGTTAATGCAGCTGTGATGTAGATAGGTATTGGATTGATGCTTTGAAGCAAATACACGCGCGTCATAAAAACGCACAGGTCGTAAATTAGATGCGTCAGAAATGGGTCAAATTGAAATTACATGCGTCAAAACGCGTGTGTACGCGTCTATTGAGAACCCTGGTTCTTTTACGTGCTCGGAGGATAAACCGATACACGGGACTGCCCGGTTTACGTCCCCATCCGACGGACGAGGCTCAGGGAAAGTGTCTTGCCCAAAGAACACACCGACAGAACTCAGTGGCACCACGGAGGACTGAACACGGGGCCTCCGGTTACAAATACGCCGCGCTACCGACATAATGTACAATATTAAAAAATAACTATGAATATTGATTAATTGGTAAACAACCGTACTCTAAGAACTAAAAATTGGAACTAAATTTTCTGAAAAGGTATGATGACCTTTGGACCGTTCTGAGACAGAGTGTCTGATGCTAGCAAATTATGAGTCGCGTACTGGTGTAACCATCCCTCTGATGCACATGCCAATTTCATAAAAATAAACATTTACATAATTATGCGTTTATCCATTAAATAAAAAAAAAAGTGACAGCCAGCCAGCCATATTGGATCTAAGGTATTGTACATCGGAAAATATGCCAAATATAAAGCAATGTTGTATTAAAAAAAGAAAAACGTTAAAAACAAGGATGACATTCGACACAGCAATTTTAGTTATGTAAATTATCCGTCGTTATTTAAAAAAATAACTATATAAATGGAAGGCTTGTTCTTCACAAAGGAGTGGATGCCACACCTACCATCTCATGAAGGATTTTCATATCATCAAACCAAGGAGTTAAATAATCTAATTATTTCATTTAATTGGTCTGTGTATGCTTTTAATCAAAATCGTTCATTTCATCGAACATTATCAGTTGGATGCATCGACGCCAGCAAAACTTTATTGTCTATACTTTATTTATACTCAGTCACCATTTTTCTCACTTTTGCTAAGTACTCCGAGTAATTAGTACTTGTGAAATACTTTCCTCACTGAGGCCAGCGAGGCTTATAATATATAGATATTTGTTTTTTATTTCCCTGACCGACCCTGACTTTTCCACACTACCCTAGTTTTTATAGTTTTTAATAAGCACTGTAAATGACAAGAGACTAGTAAGTCATATATATAGAGGATAATTGTTGGTTGGAGTGAATATAGAATTTATTTGCATCGAGAAGTGAGATAACTTTTATTTTCACGGGTGCTTTTATTTTCACAAGTGCTTTAGCACGAGTTGAAATATATGAGTTTTCTCACTTCGAGAAAAAAATAAATCCTATATTCACACGAGCCTTGGAACTTATAACGCAGAAAAATGGGGGAAGCCAATGCGCAACAACAACAGTTGCATGATGTATAAGGGTTTGTTTTTTTAATCATAAAATCCACTATTTCACTGGAAAGTAAATATATCATAAAAATCTTTATTTAAAAAAAAAAGTGAAATAAAAATAAATAATCTCCCTACTATTGATTTTAGCATGAACTGGAAACTATCAACTATTTTGAAAGACCTGATCATCATGATTACAAATTAAAATACTCTAGAGAAGATATGATATATTCTGACAAGATAAAACATTTTTAGATCTAAATATTATTTTATTACAAGACCTGTACTGTAAAGTAAACATGTAATCAACATGAAAGATGTACACAAACAAGGCATGGGAAGCACATCCTGTAATTTGCGTTTTATGATCCCTGATTATGCAATCAATAAGCTGCAGTACCCCATGCTTGATGGCACACTTGGTGAATCCAATCAGTGGTTTATGACCCTGTGGTTTATGACCTTGTTACATAATAGCTATAAGTCACCAGGTGGCTGTAAATAACAGCAGACTAGCGCTGGAAATAACGGCACACTAGCTAGTGAGAATGGGATTTGTGTTGAATAATTATACACATCTAATGTTTTCGTTGAAATTAGATGAATTATACAGTAGGCCTAGATCTACACCCGTATCTAATTTATTCAGGTAAACAACACTATCATAATAGTACAATACTGTACTGAATGAATGCTATCCCAAACAAAACATCATAATGATAGATTAATATATACATACATACATACATAGATTTATTCAATGCCATTTTTTCGAGTGAATTGAAGATGGGAATGAGCATTATAATTTTCAGAAAGTTGTTTTAAAAGTGCAATTTCCACCGGTCCGCGTTAGCAGACAGTAATGGCATAAACTTGAATAAACTCAACACGCTGTTCAAAATAATTAATAATGACACCATGTGATATCATCTTTCTATTCCAATTTCTGCAAGAAACCCATTGATAAATTCGTATAGGCCTATATGAATATGACTGCAGTGGCAGACATCCGTCGAAGTATGCGCTAAAAATAAACTAACTTCATTCTACTTTCACTTTCGGTTTTCAGAAAATAAGAAACCTACTTTTTGGGGTTGGTCACTGGTAAAACGTCTCTTATATTTATACTTACATCTTTTCTGTTCCTCTTCTCAAAGGCACCATGTGTTTTACGTTTCGTTTTTGGTGGTCCGAATTGTTCAGTGGGTTGGCACGACTTTTGTTTTTGTCGGAATTCTTCCTTCTCCGGAAATTTGGTTGGCATCGCCGTTTTCAACAGCGACAGTTTCAACGCCACGCCGACTGATTTCATGACTGACGGCGGATGCACAAAACACGCATCCTCAAAATGGTTCATGCATACGTGTGATGTCGATGATGGACTGAAGGGCACAATTCTACCACAAACTTCGCGATCTGAACCAACAGCGTCAATCCATTTCTTCCTATAAACATCATCTTTAGGAAACAGAAAGAATCCCTTTGAACCTTTTGCGCTCGTATTGTTGCACCCAAACGCAACACAGTGCACCATTTTCCAATAATAATCCAAATACTAATCCAAAATAAGTTGTCATAAACAAGAATAACAAATTTACGATGTATCCGCGGGAAATAACTACGCATGAATGCTGCGGTAACTGCCAGGTCGCAAGGTCAATGGCAGAATCTACGTCATCACATAAAGTGCGCGCGGAAACTAGCGAATCGTTCCGGACTTTCACGAAGAAAAAAATGGTTATAAAATCAGCTTTTTCTCCTCTACTTATTATTTTTTGGGGTCGGCAACACTTCCTGAGTGTTTTTATTATTCTACCAAATATAAAAAAATTTGGTTTATATCAATTTGTCAGGAGAACTTTAATAACAATCACTGGGTAACAATATGCAATTCGACTGGAAATGACAAATCAATCTTAATCTATAGTCTTGGCATAAATATAACTGAAGACTTAAAAAACATTACTGCTGCTATATTTTATTGTACGGATAAAAGTTTCAACTTGATAAACATGGAATGCCACCAACAAGTCGGTGGCGATGATTGCGGACTATTTGCAATAGCGAATGCGACCGCTATTTGTAATAGATAAGACCCGACGGAATATATTTGGGATCAATCTTTATTGAGAAATCATTTGATAAACTGCTTTATCAATTCTAGAATGGAAATGTTCCCAATATTAAGGAAACGTAGGTGAGAAGCAAAAAACGGATTGACGAACGTGTGTGTGAATGTACATGATATACTTTTGCCTTTCAGTAAGTTTGCTCACCTGCTGGAGCCAAATGCGCATGCTGTCGATAATGAAACTTTAAAGAGGTAACCATTTGTGCTGTTTAAACCTTCTTTCCGAAAGGACAGGCCTAATGTCGCCCTGTACCATTCGATTAGCAGTAGCATATTAAATATACAATAGATAGCGGACATACAACCGAAACTTCACCGTACGTTCATAATTACGAATTTGGTGCGATTTCAAAAACGTTCAGATTGACATACGTAACATCGGCTTTTTTCCCCACTTGTTAACGACACAGTCAAACCATTTTTATTATTCCGAGTTCTGAAACAAAATAATGAAGGTGAAAGAATGATCAGAATCGGACGACAAACAAAGATGATCATTTGAAGGTTCTGTTGAAACGGATATGGAAGCCGCCATTTTGAGAGATGTGACATCACAGTTCTAATGACCATATATGGCATATTTATAAATATGAAACTTTACTGATTTATAGGGAAAAGAATACAGCAATTGTATGAAAAACGGCGATAATGCTTTATATGATCAGTAAAGTATTTTGCATTAATTTTCAGTGATTTTCTTTGCTTTGAATGATATTGATCAATATTCTATTTATGTTAATTTGGAACGATGATGTCATAGTTCGAAAAATGGCGGCTCCCTGTCCGTTTTAGAACAATGTTCAAATGGTCATATCTTTTTTGTTTAGCATCCGATTTTCATAATTATTTTACCTTTTTCAAAGTTTTTTCAGAACTCTCAATAATAAAGCATAAAGCTTTATTTGGCTGTGGCGATACATTCCCTTTAAAGAGAGTACATCGGGATTTTCATGGGGGTCTATGTGTCCGACTAAAAATTGAAAAATATTAATATTTTCTATTCTAAATGTCCTAAACATAATGATTGATCTAAACATTATCCCTTATTTGCAAAGAAATTCATTCTGCACAGTAATACATGCTATCCTAGGTGACGCGCCAGGGTTAACGTTCGATTCCGTCCTAGTTATATGGTGTTTTCAAAGTTTAAACATTAAAAACATGGTTCTAACATTATATTTTGATTGATATAAGTGTTTTATCACGAACTACAAGATTTTCATAAATTAAGACGTTTCTAGAAAAATCCTGATGTACCCCTCTTTAATAACGATTGTGATAGCAATGAGAAATTTAAGACATTGTTAATTCCACGAGGCATACATTTAATTTATTATTGATATTATTAGTATATGTTTGGATATCTATTATTTGCTCAGATTAATCATACGTCTCAGTTATTGATATCAAACAATGTACTATAAATATCACAATAATTGCATAAATGATAATACAAATTCATATTATTATTATAGAGAACTTTTGTCATATATAATAAAAATATTATTATATTCGCATATGGGAATCTCATACAATTCTTATATAAAAGAAGCCTCATATAATTCTCATATAAAACGTCTTATATGATATTCATATAATTTTCAGAGAAAAAGTTTTAAAAAATGCTCGTAAGACGCACACTTTCATATAATTTTCATTAAAAAAGTGTTTTACATAATAATCATGCAATGCTGCTTTTATATAAGCAATAATAGGTATTATACTTACATTGGTAGTGTAAATGATGTAAAACAAACTGTACTGATGATATCTTCATCACTCGATAGATTTACAGGACACTGTAGGTTACATTACACCATTGCGTTTGTGCTTCCGTGGTGTATAGTCAAATAGTGCCTATGAAAAACGTTTCCCTGCCTTACTAGTGATACAAAATGCATGCTTTTGATTGCTTTTTGTTATTATTACCTATAATTCAGCCAAATGATGTATTGTGAATATTGATAAGTGTTTGTTTGAGATATTTAATTATAATTGACATAGACAGTAAAGCGAAAGTAGAAATGGGGTAAATCTATCTGTGACGTGTCAAAATAGAACGTGACGTCATTCAACAGATCGGCTTGTTCTTATATGATACATGACCCCCTGTTTTTATTGCATTTTTATATTGGCGGACGCTCGATCGTTTGATTGATATGTGTTTTAAAATTTTCTACGGAGAAAAATGCGCGTTTTTTATCTCTTGATATACATTCGTCCTATATAAAACAAAGAAGGAAAATCAATGGTGCAATGTAACCTGTAATACAAATATTTTTATTTGGTTTATACTAACAATGTACCGGTTCTATGTTTCTTCCAGTTATCACTTAACGATACATTTATCTCTTAGCGAGGTCTATTTAGTTTCGTTAGATATAGTTTAATTGACGTTACATAGAATGTTTAAAAATGTGGTTTTAATATAAATAATCTCATGATAAGTATAGGTTATCGTATATATTGTGACTTTATGGCATTTAATGAAATCGACATGAATCGGAGCAAGTTTAGCACAGCCTTTTGTACAAATAGCGTAAAGAAACTGAATGCTGTTTTATAATGAGATATGTCACAGTTTTTTATTTTTTTATTTTTTTTTTACTTACTATTTGTGATTCAAGATAAGTGTCAGAGTTATTTCCCATTTAGATAAAACAGCACATTTCATATTTAAAATATAAGAATATTATCAAGAATATGGTTAAACTTTATTAAATGACTATTCTCTGTCTCAAGTGATGAAAACCGCAAAAAACAAGTGATATTAACCTTGTCATTATAATGAAATAACGAACCAAAGTTTAACATTTTACCATTACGTCCCTTTACATTGATAATTATAAGACTGAAATTGGCATTTCTGTAATGCAGATATATTTAAAACTTTTCGATATTTCGGTTAAAAAAGGATGCATTGCATCTACTTGCTAATTGTGTTAATTATAATGTTCATGATCGCTGAAGCACATGAGCTAGAATCTGTTTAATGAGATTTTCCATGTTATGTTCGTTCAGACAAACGATACCGCTGTACATGTTGACAATCGCGAACAGTATTATACGACGGTTCTTTCACTTTTTAGGTTTACATGGCTATTTGTTCGGCGTTCAATAACTTTAGCAAATCGTTCAATAACTTTAGCAAATTGTTTCAAATTTGTTTCACATTTTATTTGAAGATTTCTTTCAAAAAGATCACGGATGAGTTTGACATTTTTAAATGTTACTCTTGCGTTACGGAGTTATAGCCTTGCTTAGATTCAAATTAGAGAATCAGGCCCTATAGTGCCTCTTGTTAAATTGAACGGAGGGATTTCATTGACTTAGCTAGTATGTCAACGTTTAAGTTACACTAAAAACTGAACTTTTTAAAAATATGAATGAATTCTAATATAAATGAATAGATATTTACTACAATTCAGTAAGAGGCGAAATGAACTGTTTAAATGTTCTGATAGTTCTTGGTAACGGTTATCGCAATAGAGCTGAAGAATTTACCAAAATCATGCATAAATAGAGGATGCTTTTATGTTGCTGTGTTGCAGAGCGAAGTCATTATATTCATTATGATACTAAGGCTATATTTCTGAATGTTTACGTATGTATGTATGTCATCAGTTACGGAGATTTATTTAAGAGACTGGGGCGTTCTGGTAGAATTATGGTTGTTAATGCAAATTTGAATAAATCTATCCTAATGTGTTTCAATTTTATAAATAGTGTACCGGTCCATTAATCTAGACCCCATATTCGTATGATTTAATTATTGTTAACGCAATAGTTTGGTCTGGAAAACTCGACGACGCAGCTAGTTTATGCTAAACCCGGTGTGGTTCCCGGGCAAATAATAGGGCCACGGCAGATCCCGTTAGAGGGAAAGGCAGAGGGGAAGCCCCCCTCCCCAGCCCCTCCCCACATCCCCCCACCAAATTCATGTTCATTTTATCATTTTTGATCATGCTCATTAAAGGTCTTCATCATGACCCCTGCGTTGTTTCAGGTGCCATCTCGCTCAACGCAATGGCAGAAACACTATAAACGTTGCTCCAGCGTAAATGTAGTGTCTACAATAGAATTTGCAGCAACTGTGCAGTTCTGCAGGAGGAAGGTTCTAGGCCCATTCTCCATATTTTATCTCGATGTAAATGAAGTATGATCCTGGCATGTTCATTCCTGTTAGGCGCCATATAACCTTTCATGTGTTGGTGCGCCTTAAAACCTCATTGAATTGAATTAGTTTATGATGTATACTAGTCATTGATATGATCATGATGATGTTTTAAAATTATAATAAACTTTTGCTTTGTGACTGAATTACAATACTAATATTTATGATTTAACGACAAAAAAACGGCGGAGTTGCTCGAATTGCTCAGACCAAACGGCAGGTTCATAAATTAATGTATTTGAATACACACATTTTAACGGAAGAACAATATTGATGGTTCTCATTTGTGGTTGGATTGATGCCAGTCACTGTTCTAATTCGCTTCTAACCCCTTTAAGATGACAACGATACAAGCTCCTGGTCTAAAAAATAGTTGATACTGGGATTGAAATTGTATGAAGAAATGTGTCTTAATGTGTTTTGCTAAATGCATATGACCTCAAAACAGTTCTAAAACAAGTCAGATAGAAAAGTCTCTGTCTGTTCTTGATTTATTTGCCTTTGAAGTTAAATCGAACTTAAATTGTTTATATCTGTAAAGGCTTGGGTGAGTTAAACCACATTGTTTTGCTTTTTGAATAGTTTTAATTCGTTGCCAAATTATGTATTTTTTTGAGTGAAAAACATTATATCGCTAACAACCTTAATTAGCGTCAATATTACAGATTACACATGCAGGGATATATATTGTTTTCAATAAGTTCGTATGCTTTAATTAATTGTAAATTTGCTGAACCTGTACTCTTAAATTTAACACCTTAGCTCAAAATATAAATGTACCCGAACGTCTATTAGAAACGCAATATTAAGAGGACATTTTCTGCAATGTTTTCGCTGTCTAAAAGCGACTTTGAACGCAAATAACGTACCTTTTCAAAACAGTTATGTATGTTACACTAGTTTTCATAATTATGAAGCCTATTAACTGTTTAGATAGTGAATACATTTCTTGATACAATGTAATCAAGTACAATTGTGTTTTTTTTGTTGAAAAACATTGTTTAGCCGCAGTAATGACTTGATGATTATGGAAAAAGGGTCATATACTTACCTTATGATAACTCAAATACAGAGTCCGCTCGGTCTTTTATTTTTAAAAGTTTAAATGTTAACTATGTTTAGAAAATGCTGTTCTAAGGATGTACTAAATTAAAAAAAAATCTGGGCTATTCATACGAACAAATGTAGGACATTTCCTTAATATTTCAAAGTTTTTGACAAAGTAGGCGCATTTCCACGGTCTCTTAATGGTATTAGACAATACATTAGACTGTTAAACTAAGTGAGTTACCTAATCATTGTATTTACAGTGTGTTCATTTATTTTAGGGACGAAATATAAGTTTCATCCTTATTTAATTACATGAAGGAATTAGTAACATTATAATGAAGACCGATGTAAACGAAAACAGTCGGAATCGATATAATATAAGATATAATCAAGCAAAATCATGTTTAAATATTTTAGCACGCAGTTAATTTAAGATATATTCTTTTTTTTTTTACATATTTAGGTTACGTGACTTTTAACCCGAGTCTTTTCTGACCATTACGGCCCTTTTCTAAGATTTTTATATTTTTTTTGGCTGGGCACGTACAAAAGAAATATCAAACTCGTAAAACACACTGGTACGGTCAGCGAAGGCTCGGATTACCTGACTTTATACAGACTGTAGCATGGTCACTGAAAATTACCTTTGTAATAGCACAGGTGTAAAGCGTTTAATCGAAAATAACACCTATCAGAATAAATGGTGTACTACAACTACCAGTTATTGGAAGTTAGAGTATGGCAAGGAGCTGAAATGGACATGCTACAAAACAGAGTATGGTCTCATCCCGTTTTTTAACAAAAACACCTCGATGGGCTATGCCCATCTCGATGTTTATATCAGCCAACTCAATGAGACCATACTCTATATATAACTTATGTAATAGATAGAGTCTGGTCTCAGCGAGTTGGCTTATTTAAACACCGAGATGGGCGTAGCCCATCGAGGTGTTTAAATAACCAACGAGCTGAGACAGACTCTATCTTTTTTGTAGCATGGTGTACATAGTAACACTGTGACGTCATAGTGACCGTACTCTAAATTCCAATATCCGGTAGTTGTAGTACGGTAAAGCCACGCCCATTTAGTTATCCTAAATTAAACGATTTAATGCTCTGCATTCATCAAAGGAAATGTCACCGACCATGCTACAAACAGAGATGAATGCATACCGTTTTATCAACTCAAAATAGCTGCGTGAAGTTGGCTCAGCATACGACATACAACATTCGACAAACGACATTCGACATACGACATTCAAAAACATACTTCAAAGTGAATGTCGTTTCACGAGACATACAACATTCGACATACGACATTCGACGTACGACATTCAAGGTAAATGTCGTTTCACGCGATATACAACATACGACATACATATAAGTCGAATGTTGTATGTCGCGTTAATTCACATTCACATTAAATGTTGTTTTTCGAATGTCGTATGTTGAGCCAACTTCACGCAGATACTCAAAATACGATTAATTAATTTCCCGATTTTACCGCTATATCCAGGTATCGCCTTGCAATAGCCCATGTATATATGTTTGCATATTCGTTTACATCATTATTAAGGAGTACTCGTAAATAAAGTTTTGGGTTTAACACATTAGAAAAATAATACAGAAATAATAATCGTGTTATGTTCTGTTATTTCACAGGAAACACGTTTCGCCAAACAATCCACTTGTTGTTATTTTATGAAATGTAAGTGTAACTTCCTCTTATATTGATGTATAATATTACGGTACATAGATGAAAATAATAAACAAAATAATTCAGAAAAATATAGTGTGTCCAGTTAATTCGCTTTTCTATTCAATATCCCGCACATATTGAATTTTGTTGGTTTATAAGAAAATAAAGTTCGGCAGTTCGTTCTAAAACATTATTAAAACATTATTATGCCCTATCAATTTCCTGAAACTCTCAAATGATTTCCTGGAAAATTCAATTATTTCACAGTATAGTGTTGTCTCCGATGTAAGGGATAACTCTGTTTCTGATGTAGTGTTGATTGATTTAGATAAGCATCAGCATTAAATGGAATTAAAGATGTGAGAAAAATCACCAGATAAGAACACATTAAGAACATAGCTCATTTTTTTTCCGGCGAGGTCCAGTTATTGAAAAATATAACGAATTGTAAGAAAAACTATATATGGTCCAGTTATTTCCCGGTAATGTGCAGTTATTTCTCAACACACTGTTCCGTAAATAAGTGTTGTGCTGTTATATAATATATTTGTGAATTAGTTACAACTATCGTATTTTAGTGTTGAAAAGGATGTAGAATGCATCAAAAGTAAAAAAATAATAACAAAGTATAAAAAAAAACTATATATGGTCCAGTTATTTCCCAGCTATGTCCAGTTATTTCTCCACACATTGTTGCGTCCATATATGTCGTGTTTTAATATAATATATTAGTGAATTAGTTATAACTATCGTATCTCAGTGCTGAGAACGATGTAGAAAGCATAAGTGCAAAATAATAACACATTTTAAGAAGAACACATTTTAAGAAGAACTATATATATATAATTATGGTCCAGTTATTTCCAGGTGATGCCCAGTTATTTCCCAGCGGTTATTTTCCTCTAACAATGATGCCGTTCTAATTTAAAAGAGTGTTATTGGTTATAGTAATGCCTCATTAGTGAGGTTGGCATGAGAGATGAGCGGGAAAACATTGGAGATGAGATATGATAACATATTATTGAGATACACAATAATGTCCAGTTTTATCCCGGCTGTGTCCAGTTATTTCCCGGCGGTTATTTTCCTGTAACAATGGTACCGCTCTGATTTAATAGAGTGTTATTGGTTATACTATTGCCTCATTAGTGAGGTTGGCATGAGAGATGATCGGGAAAACATTGGAGATGGGATATGATAACATATTATTGAGATACACATAATGTACATTTTTTCCCCGGCTGTGTCCAGTTATTTCCCGGCGGGTTTTTTTCCGCTAACAGTGGTACCGCTCTGATTCAATAGAGTGTTATTGGTTATACTATTGCCTCATTAATTAGGTTGGCATGAGAGATGAGCGGGAAAACATTGGAGATGAGATATGATAACATATTATTGAGATACACAATAATGTTCAGTTTTTCCAGGCTGTGTCCAGTTATTTTCCGGCGTTTATTTTCCTCCAACAATGGTACCGCTCTGATTTAAAGGGAATATAGCGACACAGCCAAACAATCTTTAATATTAAGAGTTCTGAAAAACTTGGAAAATGGTGAAAGAATTATCAAAATCGAATGATAAACAAAGAAGATATGATCGTTTGAAGGTTCTGTTGTAACGGGTATGGAAGCCGCCATTTTTAGAGCTATGACATCACAGTTCTAAATGACCATATATGGAATATTGATAAATATGAAAAATTACTCATTTATAGGGGGGGAAATAAAAGTAACTATGAAGAATATGTATAGCTAATGGCAATAATGCTTTATATGCCCAGTTAAGGAGTTTGCATTCATTTGCAGTGATTTGCCTTGCTTTAAATGTTATCAATATTCCATATATGGTCATATGGAACTATGACGTCATAGTTTTCAAAATGGCGGCTCCCATATCCATGTTATTATAACCTTCAAATGGTCATATCTTTTTTGTTTATTATCCGATTTGGATAATTCTTTCACCTTTTTGCAGGTTTTTCAGAACTCTCAATAAAAGAGCAAGTTTGGCTGTGTCGCTACATTCCCTTTAATAGAGTGTTATTGGTTATGCTATTACCTCGTCAGTGAGGTTGGCATGGGAGATGAGCGGGAAAACATTGGAGATGAGATATGATAACATATTATTGAGATACACAATAATGTCCAGTTATTTCCCGGCTGTGTCCAGTTATTTGCCGGCGGTTATTTTCCTGTAACAATGGTACCGCTCTGATTTAATAGAGTGTTATTGGTTATACTATTGCCTCATTAGTGAGGTTGGCATGAGAGACGAGCGGGAAAACATTGGAGATGAGATATGATAACATATTACTGAGATACACAATAATGTACAGTTTTTCCCCGGCTTTGTCCAGTTATTGGAGAGCACTGTAATAACAACACATAAAAATATATTTTTAAAACTTTTAATAGATTTGGCAAATATTTGGCGTGGCATGGATTGAATGTTTAACAATTGGGCTGCCGGTAAGCACAAAAGACCATTATGGCAAGCCCTTGTAGCAGAAAGCATTAAGCAATAAAGCAAATTGAATATTACAATATTAAGGACATAAATACATGTGCACCAAATTAAATGTTCATTATGAAAGCAACTTTTCTGATAAGCATTTAAGCAAGTGTTGAAAGCACGGTTGATATTCAAGCATAATTACAAGTGCACCGAATTCAATCAATTTAAAATGTTTTTTAGCAATTCGTACGGACAGCAAATTTGTATATAATTTATGTTTAGATTACAATTCAGTCTCTGGGTATACAGGAGCTGAATAAAGTTAAACTGAAACGTATATGTCCTTCCTTTCACACATTCGCTGCCCGCCATATGGATGGGTGCCCAAAC
>JAWPHD010013710.1:0-66284 GCA_037043455.1 Cyrtodaria siliqua | reverse complement strand
ATTTTGATTTTATAAATTTTTCTTCCATAAAATAACTCTAAACTCACTAGTAACTAACGTTGAATAATCACTTTGCAGAAAACATTTCATGCTATCATTATTACAAATAACTCTTCATGTAGTCTGGAGTTATTTGTGACGTCATCCGAGATACATTCATGCTTCATATCGTAAAATCTTAGTCGTACATTTTATATTTGTTTCTCTGCATGCCTAGCCAAATACATATGCTAAAATGTGATGAAAAATTATATTAAACCCCAAACAGGCAAACAAACACAGTATTCATGACGCAAACACAGTATTCATAACGCACAGTTTCGCATAGAGCACTCAGCTATCAGAACAATATCCTACGTCACCTGTCTCAAACATAAAGATGTACGATATTAATAAGTTTATTTCAGCACTTCGCGGTATATATACGAGTTATTAACTGTCTATTTCAGTTTAGGAATTATGTCCCCTTTTGTGTAATCCCACTGAGATTGCATTTGAACAATACAACAATTAGAACTCAAATATTCTTAAATATTTTTGGATGACCCTTTCACTATAATATGTTTACACATTTTTCTAGTGCTACCCTTGAATGCATATTTGATAAATATGTGAATTAATCAAGATACATATGACCTTGAGTATGACATAAACTGAGTATGGATCAATACACAATCAAGTTGGTATGTATTATTCAAGTATATCGCAGTCTAGATAATAGTGTAAACATATTAAACTGCAAGTTACATGTAAAAATATTCAGGATTATTTGAGTTCTATTTTTCTCTTTTGTTAATGCACTTTTAATCTACATAAGGGGACGTAATTCTTCCTGTAATTAGTTAGCATTTGCGAGTATTATAGTGATTTACTTGTTTCTCAATCTACATGTTATATACGACGTTGTCGGTCATACTCAATGTTTTCAAGTTAAATGAAAATATATCAGCATATTAACTTGTTTGTTTCTCTACAGTCAGGTTATGGAAGGCCGTTGCAAGTCAAGCTGTATAATTTACCCTTTTAAGTTAAATTTATTATTTCCATATATCTGAATATTATATTAATATACTACATGCTTTTCAAGGCTGCCGAAATGTATTAATTCGCCATTTTAAAAAGGTTGTTATGATAATTGCATATGCAAATGCTATACTAGCTTTGCTATTTTTGGTTATCTTCATACATTGTATCTACAGCCTTTGAGAAGTCAAACTGTATCAACCCTCCAAGTTTGTTAAATTTAAACATTTCAGCATATATGAATATTATATTTATTTGTTTGTTTCTCTAAATGCAGGTTGTCTAGAGCCGTTGAAAGTCACACTGTATTTAACTACTAACTCTCAAAGTTTGTTAAATTTAAGTATTTCAGCATATGTAAATATTATATTTATTTGTTTGTTTCTCTAAATGCATGTTGTCTAGAGCCGTTGAAAGTCACACTGTATTTAACTACTAACTCTCAAAGTTTGTTAAATTTAAGTATTTCAGCATATGTAAATATTATATTTATTTGTTTGTTTCTCTAAATGCATGTTGTCTAGAGCCGTTGAAAGTCACACTGTATTTAACTACTAACACTCCAAGTTTGTTAAATTTAAGTATTTCAGCATATGTGAATATTATATTAATTTGTTTGTTTCTCTAAATGCAGGTTGTCTAGAGCCGTTGAAAGTCACACTGTATTTAACTACTAACTCTCAAAGTTTGTTAAATTTAAGTATTTCAGCATATGTAAATATTATATTAATTTGTTTGTTTCTCTAAATTCAGGTTAACAAGAGCCGTTGAAAGTCATACTGTATGAACTAACCCTCCAGTTGTAGTTAAATTTAAGTTGTTCAGCATATGTAAATGCTATATGAATAGGTTTTTGTTTCTGTGTTATCAAAAGCCGCTGATAAGTCAAACTTGATTGACTCTCTAGTTTTAGCTAAATATAAATAGTTCGGCATAAGTATATGAATATTGTATTATATAGTGTTTATTATATAATGTTTATAATATAGTGTTTATTATATAGTGTTTATTTCTTTTAATTCAGGTTATCTAAGGCCGCCTCAAGTAGAAATGTGTTAACTCATCATGTTTAATTAAAATTAAGTATTTTAGCATATGGAATGCTACTGTGTATGTTTGCTTCTTTATAAACATGCTATCTATGGCCGTTTAAGGTCAAATGCAGGCACAAACAGCCTTCTTTATCCTCATTTTAAGATAATGTCATCATGTGTGAATGCTATATTAATATTTGTTTTTCTCCACTTACGGGTTGTCCAGGGCCGTTGGAAGTCCGCTGGTCATGGAGCCAAACAAGATATGTAGCAAGAGCAGAAAATTATCAGGAAAACAAAGGTTTGTTTGACTACTCTTTTCCTTCCAACAAAAGTAAACAAAACTCAGCCGAGCAGGAAGTGTAGCATTGGGTCACATTCATAGAAGACAGCCACCCCAAAACGCACACAACATACATAAATGACACAGGAAATGACACATGAACACGAAATGAAAAGGTGAGGCAACCAACACATAGGTTGGACGATAGACTACATTTGTATAGGTCATTTTCATTTAGTTTGCGACATCGACCTTTAATTTGACCTACATTTCTAAACTGCACACTGAATGACTGACAGATAGTTTTAAGATTTCAAAATCACTCCGCACCCTGCCTCTTGCTCGCCTCCACCCCCACCCACCCACACAAATTCAATGCAGTGTAATACACAGGTAAATTAGTTAATCTGTGTCAGCCATGCATCTAATCCGGTTTATAAGGCATTACTTTTGACAAGTTTAGATTTTGCAAGCTTTGCAAATGGCGTCGTGTGCATTTTCCCATGTAATAAATTGCATCTAAAACACGCTCTAAATTCAATTAAGTCTTATTTCGCCCAATAAACAATTTCAACAAGATATAACGTTGTTACGTCAAATGCTATTTAGTGGGTTTTAATGGCATTTTAGGTTTAATGCATAATTAAACCGCGCAATAGTAACTCTATTATATGTACGCAATGCAAATGTTTATTTGTATGCACAGTGATACTTTTATAGACATTTGTACCTAAACATCTTTTTATTTTACCATTTTGTATTTTGTTTTTTTAGAATACGTAGATCTAAATATAAACACAAATAAGAAAATCAGAATAAAATA
Organism: Cyrtodaria siliqua; assembly: GCA_037043455.1. Lineage (NCBI taxonomy): Eukaryota > Metazoa > Mollusca > Bivalvia > Adapedonta > Hiatellidae > Cyrtodaria > Cyrtodaria siliqua. The sequence goes on along the minus strand of JAWPHD010013710.1, from coordinate 63,121 downwards.
CATGCGTAATACCTCCATGAAAACAAATAAGTATATATGTTTATAATATATTATTATACGATTTGTTCAGCATATTGATATGATTGCGTTTTAAATCATACATATATAGAAGATGTAAGGAGCGACTGTAACTGTTTTGAAATATATTTAATTTAATAAATGGTACTGTTTCGTATTGTTACTTGTGCAAAGTTGATGTCTTAATTATTTAATATATCACGTTTTTTCGTAGTTTTCTAAATGGCAATGTATTCAGTATATAAACTATATGTTTTACACTGTGAATGCAATACAAGAGGTATTAGTTAAATAACGATTGTGCTTCTCAGCAAATCAGGGTTTTGTAATGATAGTATTAATTATTACAACATTTTTTAGTAATTGTTTATGTATTTATATTGAATGCATATGGAGGTATCTTAGTAAACTAGAGTAATACTATAGACTGTATATCTATGGCCTTTTTCAAATCATTTGCTTACTTTCGATTCTATAAACAGGTATATTTGCCGACGCGAAAAGGAGATCGTTGGCGAGGTGGTTAATGGAGCCAAGTTGGCGGTAGCAGAATGTCAGTATCAGTTTAAGAATAGAAGATGGAATTGCACGACGGTGAGGGAATCTTTCTCAAGAATTTTACGTCAAGGTAAATACTTATGGTTTGTGATTCTTTGATACTTACATACTAATAGTTGTAAAACAATCACGTTAGGTTTGTGCATGATAGAACAGCGGGACATATTTTACTTTCTGTGTAAAGTTTGCTAAGTTCGATTACAATCCGGTGTTGTAGCTCGACCCACGCTAGCCATAGTATAGGCAAATAGTGATTTTGTTGCTTCATTTGTATATACATTCAACCGAACGATTAGCAACATACACGTGTAGGAAGCTTGTACAATTTGGTATGTGATGTACTGCGCAGGACTGTGTTGCAATCCCATTAGAAAGGATGTAGGCAATGTTTTAATCCCATTAAAACACACGTAGACAATGTTTTAATGGGATTAAAACACGATTTTACTAGGATTTAAATATAATCTATAACACACAGAGTGCTAGAATGTACAACACTTGGTGTTTATTACGTAATGTATATATTACGTCGGCATACCAGCCAAGTATCTACAAAATGAATGTTTATGCTACAAAGAAGTCATTTGAAGGGTCCTATACCATACACAAACTATGAAATGAAAATATACGTGTATATTGCTTACTGTCCTTTGGGATCATCAAGCCCAATCATTGCGGCTTTAAATAAACTACTTTTCTCTGTTGTGTGTGTTTGTTGCTTCGAAGGGACACCCTTTCAGTATTTAATTACCTATAACTAAATGGTTATTTACCTATAACTAAATGACACAGACGGGTTCGAACCATTGAACAGTTAGTCTTTAAAACCTCATTGGTGGGCTTAAGCGGGCTGTGTGTGCTTACTTACATAAACTTACTTTATGGCTGCCATTCGTGATTCGAACATCTTAGAAACGAAATGGTACCAACACTGTTACAAAATATCATCACTTTACAGAAGATGTAAGCATGTATGACTAACCCCTTTATTTTATGTCTTCATACGATTCATGTTACAATGAGTAACCTTTGGCAATTAGAGCCATATGTGAATCCCATATTCCAAAACAGCAAGAAAGTTAGACATACGCCAGTATCCCGTCCTTTGATCTACATATACATCAGTACATGTATTGGTATATCCTTCGTTATTGGAACCGAATGGTTGCGTTACCCTAAATGAAACGGAACGCGACTTGTGTAATGGATTACACACCGAATCCGATAGAACAAGTGAACGAAATATCTTAAACATGTTACTTGTATCAGCGAGGCCTTGTGTATTTATATGTACTATGTTGAAAAAAAAGCAAACTATTGTATGTATGTATTCAATTTGTTGTGTATGTGTCTGATGCATATACATGTGCTTAACCCTTAACCCCTAGATACGTATAATGGACTGTTCTTTCTTCGAATTAAGACCATTCTATTTATGTGACAAAGGGGCGTTTTGGGGGAAATGACTGAGCAGCAGCCGGACATTTACTCGCAGGCTGATCTGGGTTAACACTGGACGCAAAGGCTATTATAGTCGTGCTTAGCTGGTTAAGGGTTAAACATACTGGAGCAATCTTATTTACAGACAAAATCTTGCTATTTTAAATTACTATGGCATATATTCATTGTTTCCAAATAACTGCTTAGTAAATTGAATTGTTTTTATCACGAATTCTCACGTTAATTATGTTAAATAAACATGAAAACAGTTTTCTTTTCAAGTCTAATACGTTTGTATCAGTTGTATACGTGTTTTAGAGATTAAAATATGTATGCATATGTAATCATTAGGAAGAGTTATAAGAATAAAGAAAGAAGAGGGGGAATTAGATTGATTTAATGTTATTCTAAATTCACAGATGAGCCTGTTTATAAATTATATTTGGAGTGTCGTAGTTTTATAATGTAATATCTCCTTTCTCGTTGAGTCATTATATAGCTCTGCCTTTATTAATTAACACGCTTTTGACTTATACGATTTGATGGATGTTCTAAACCGAAGGTGTGCACGCACAGTTTTGTGTACACAAGCCAGTTTAACACGGACACTTGCAATTTTCGGGTACTATAGAATAACGAATAAAATACCGCGAGTTCATGTATTTATACTCGATGACTTTAAAAACGCCTCACTGAAAATAAACACAGATTAAACCGTAGAATAACATATCATTTCAAAATCAGTTGTGATTATAAATCATTTCATTTTCACTTCATCCAATGAAACAGTCACTAGTAAAAAAAATGTTCTGTTTTATTTGCGACAAACACGCGGACTGTAACGCAAACTGTGGGATTTTCAATAACGATTGCGTCCACCATTTTTCCTGATACGCTCAGGCCCTTTTGAGGGCACAGACGCAAAACGACGTCGAATAGTCTGTCTTGGATAGACGCACACAGACGACGAATAGTCCGTGTTGGACAGGCGCCCAAAGACGCCGAATAGTCTGTGTTGGATAGACGCCTAAAAACAACAAACAGCTGGTCTTGGATACACGCACAAAGACGTCTATGGCATTAAGAGTGCTTGACTATATGGCAAAATGGTGGACAAAATTGTTAAAAAAAATCCCGCATTTTGCGTTACCGTCAGTGTTTGTGACGCTATTTCGCAATATAACACTTTTTTTTTCTGTTTTATTTGGCGAAGGGAAAATGACATGATTTTACTCACAACTGTTTTGAAATAAGATATTGAACTACGGTATAATCTTTGTTTCCAGGGAGGCGTTTGTAAAATCCTCGAGTACACTTAAACGTTAAATAGATTTATATACACATATAAAAATAGTAACGGGATGGTCCTTAAACAGATTTATATACACATATATAAATAGTAACGGGATGGTCCTTAAACAGATTTATATACACATATATAAATAGTAACGGGATGGTTCTTACCGGTCTTGAGATTCCAAAAGAAAAGCGTAATCCATTATAACATGTAATCTTGCCAATCTATCACATGTGTAGACGTTATTAAGCACATCACGCACGTAATATAACGCACTTATTAAGGAACACTTCACAACTTTTCATTAATATGTAACATTTTACAAGAATGCAATAATCCAAAGCATTCTGAAACTAGCTACTGAAATTTAGAAAATGATGTTACAAGAATTAGCGTACGGTAGATGCAATATTCCGTCTTTTACCAGAAAATACATATTACAAGATCAAAGACTAGGGGAGAAATATCAAAGGACTTAATAAGAAGCTGCAGTCGAAGCATCTGACCAAATAAAAAAGATAAGGAATTAGATAAGTTTCTACTTCAAAGACTTCCAGAAACCATTTTCAGATTCTCATCTCGGAACTCGCTTGTTTATTACATAAATACTTCACTTAATCTGCACATCAAAGATTTTGGGTACTTAAAATTGAATTACAGTTTCCAACATCAAAAGGCTTTTGGGTGATTATATGTAGCTGTATATGAAAACACTACTGAGAGAGTCTTGTAAAGATATATAAATTTGCAAAAATATTCTGGTAAATTGCAATTTTGATGATACACAATTTATTACAAGTGCTTGCTCGTGCTGGTGATTAGCGCCACCGCGTTATTGGAATTACCGTATTTACTCGTTTCAGCAAAAACACACACAGAAATAATGATAGGTAGGTTTTATAACATGGTTAATTATGATTAAACAATAACAAATGAATCAAATACATATAAAATAAGAATAGAACGTCAAGTGCTACTTGCAGATAATGTTAAAAATGCATTGAAAAACGTTAAATTGTGCACACTTAAAGGCAGTAGACCGCCAAATAACGACACACACTACAAAAGTGAATATTCAAAAACCATATCCAGGTATTCAGGTCATAAAATAATGCATATGTGCCAACTAAAGTTATAGTTTTATTCACGGGTTCTTAAAATAACCATGATTGAATATTCGTAAAATGAATTATGAGTTGGTAACCCTTAATTCAACGCTCCATGTTTGGGCTTTGGTCTGGCTGGTTTAAGCCGTTTATATTGTGTCTATAGAGTTTGGATTCTCAACATATGTAAGTTATATATATATATATATATATATATATATATATATATATATATATATATATACACCTTGTCGTCAGTAGGTTTAGAAACGGTGTTCATATGTTGTAAAATGTGGCTGTTGTTGGCGGGATGGCTTCTTTAACCAGGTCTGACCTCAAAGTAGGGAGTTTGTTGCATATTCTCTACAAGACACGGCTTATAGAAGAATATGTTGGGGTTGTTATTCGGGTCAGTTGGTCAAAGGTCAATTTCACTGGCACTATAACGTTTGTTTCTGCTCAGTAACCTCAGTTTCCCTTAAGGATTTACAGCGACGCTTTACCACAAGACTCAAGATGGATCGTTTGATCAATGGTCAAGGTCACTGTTACCTTTAATACAAAAATTGTTTATGCTCAATAGATTTAGTTTTCCTTGACGGCGTTTAATGAAACTTTATAACGAGGTGCGACTTATGGAAACAAAGATTGAGATTGTTATGCGTATCATTTCGTCAAAGGTAAAGGTCACTGCTACTATAAATAGAATATGGGTTTCTACTTCATACTTTACTTTCCCTTCAGAGATTTTAACGAACATTCATAACAAGATGTGGCTTGGGGAAATCGTGGGATTGTCAAAGGTTAAGGTCACTGTTTCTATAAATATAAAATGAGTATCAGCTCAACTACGAAAATTCATCACAAGATGCGGACAATGGAAATCTCAGGATTGTTATTCGGGTCATTTGCTCAAAGGTCAAGGTCATTGTTTTCTTTTTACTTTCCCTTGCTGGATTTTAGATGGGTGATTACACCGGTAATGCCATTAAACAGGCAGACTAGATATTCGTTATAAGAAACGATGCAACACGTGGTATGTGTGTATTTCGTACTTATTGCACTATGGTTTTATTGTTTTCTGATGCACATTGCATTTCTAAACGGAAGAAACGGCGGAGAGTCACACATTTACACGGACATACGGTTATCTTGAAGTATTTATCAAGCATCATAATTAGAACATGGACAGTCATCATGTTTACTTTGTTCATGATTGCATATAATTAAATACAAATTGGAGTCCGTTATTCTGCCATAACTGCAGTCACTCGAACATTTTGAAAAAAATAATTATTTAATTGGTTAAGGGATGAACACGTGATCAATTTAAGCTACGTCCATTCTTCAAGTTGGATAAACTGTACGAAGAACTACTTTCAGGAATTTTACTCTTCTATAAATATACGTCTAGGTTTCCACATCTTATGTATTTATCCGCCGTTCCTGGAAAACAACGACAACAAAACACGTTAAAAACAACTTATTTATTGTAATAATTAGTTTAATAAATAATAAGTGTTTAAATGATATTGCAATTATAAGGATTTAATGTATTCTTATCTGCATTCATTTGAAAATAACTGCAATTGTCTCATCACACATCAAATAATGCCCGAATGTCATTATGTAAAGCTATGTGATTAGGCAGTTGCAGTTATTTTCCAATGAACGCATATAACACAAATACATTAAACCCTTAAATAGGTTTGAACACAGTGGTGTAATATATTCAACAATTATTTATATGCAAACTAAACTGATTTGAACTATTCTGAAACGAAAAAGAAACGGAACACTCGGGAATTTTCGCTATATATTGTATATTGTACACTTGAAGTACTTATCAATTAAAAATATCACCACAATGCTTTATTAAGGAAAAACCTTTTTAGGGTCAGTATATATATAGAGGATCTTACATGAGTACCCATTCATTAATGAATTTATTAAACGAGTTGGCAAAATGATATATATTATATCATTTTTGACAACGAGTTTAATAAATTCAATAATAAATGAGAACGAATGTTAGATTCTATTTATTACATAACGTATAACGCCACATTACGTCAGAAAACGTACATTAACGTGATGTACGTGACGCCATTAACGTTATGTTATACCACTTGTGGAATATCGAAAATACTGAATGATGTTATTACACTCCCACTCCGAATGTTATGTGATAAGAAATGTTATTTGTTAAAATACTATTTTGTTAATTTACCAGTGATCGCAAATCGTCACCGATACCTCTACCATAGTTTCTTTTGAAAATGATTTTAAGTAAAGCATGCAATACAAAATGTGTGATGCACGGGTGGGGGCATATATACTCGGGAACACATGCCACTTTTTGTCTTAATTTTGTCGCACAACATCATTTATCAAGAATCCAGCGTTTTTGTCAAATTTAGTAAGATTTTATTCATGCCAAGTTTACGTAAAGAGGTGCGTGAAGACGTCGTCAGATAGCTGTTGAGCGGCATTTCGTAGCTTATGGTGTCTGTCCATCTTGGTTGCATAAATAAACTATAACAATACTACTTCAACGTCTGAAAGAGACTGTATGCATGCTATTGACCAACAGCCGTCCTAAGCAAGGACGTCCAGGAGTAACGTCACGTCAAGATGACGCGTATTTTAATCACAAGCACCTACGTCAGCGCTTCCACACCGCAGGAAAACGTCGTGAACCGCCGTGAACATATGGGGTCCTCCTTACAACCGAATACGTGCCAGGACCATTTCTTACAGAATACTTTGTTAGTATGTGCTGAGTTATATGACGTAACGCTTGGTTTCGTTTATGAACGTTTATCTGACACCCACGGAAAACTAGCGGAATATTAATATCAAACCTAAAGACTGTGTACTAAAATATATTATAGTTTTTAGTAAAATGCACGTCAACATATATGATGCACGCCTAGATATTTGATTATTTATACAGAGTTTCGTTTCTTTTTTTTTATCTTGGTATAGTTACCGACTATACTTTTGATTTTAAAGCTCATTCGCAACATCTCGTATACTGCTTTGAAGGATCCGGAAGAATGACGGGATTGACCGAGCGTTCACGATTGTTTAAAGTCGCTTGCGTATTATAACATAAACGGTAAAACAAATGGAAATAATTTGCTTTGAACTAGTGTTAATAATGATTTGCAAATATGCAAGTTATGTAGACAAGAGCGCCAACTAGCGAGGCATATAGGCCCGTCCTTGGCAAGGTTAAGTTCCAGGATAAACCTTTGTCAAAGGGAACTAATTAAACACATATGAATCGGAGAGTTATGGGCCTTTATAATATTCATTCATTAGATCACGGTGAAGGTGTGTACAAAGTTTCATTATTGTACACCTAATACTTTGAAAGTTATTAGCCACAATTCATACTTTCACATCCGGTCAATACCCGAGATGTTGAAATATTCAGTAGGTGAAAATGAAAGGGTTTATTCGGACTTTATCCTCAATCTCTATATGAAAAATAAAAAAAATTACCATAATTTAAATTACATGTATCAATATTGGTGTTTTAAAATTAGACACACCAAAAGAAAATATATAGATGCATACAAAACTTAAAAAGTTTAATATAATTATCACTACAACTTAGTTTTATAAAAGGCTAAAGTCAGCTGAGCGTCAACGATAAACACCGAGTTTTCCCCCTACCAGAATGAGTTTTATTTTATTGATCACTGATTGGTCATTTTGATGATGTCATGTGAAAGCTATGAATCACTGGTTAAGTTCCAGATTAAACCTTTTTCCAAAGTAGAATATTTAAAAAACAAATGAACCATAGAGTTATGGGCCTTTATAAGATGTATTCATTGGATCATGCTGAAGCTGTATACAAAGTTTCATTGTTGTAGACCTTATACTTTGAAATTTATTAGCGAAAATCAGTTAGCAGATAAAGGTTAACGGACAGACAGACAGACAGCCGGACAACGAAACAAGACGCGTACGTTCTTTAATGGAGCTGGCATTCTTTGGCTTATCGTAAACATGCATATAGGACATTGGTGCACAACGTCGAGACACTGCTTAGAGTCAGAGCATGTTGACGTTGTTGCAGATTCCTTCACATGAAAGGTAGTTCCAGAAATGTGTTACTTATTTAATTTCAATGTGTTTGGCTTAAATGATAACACATTGCGATTACTCTAGTAAAATCTTGGCACAAATGGAACCGCGTAATTGTTACCGATAAGCCTCGTTTAGCGTATAGCATGCACACTCGTGATAAAATGCTGCTTGATGAAGAAAAACAAATTTAATCTGACCAATATTTTCATTTTCTTAAACTTGATTAGCATCATGGTTTTATCTTAACGGATGTCATCATGCATTTAACAACAGCTAAATTTATTCATTTTATTTTATAACTTGAAGCACCAACTTTGTTTAATAATTAATATTAAACGTAGAATTAACACCGTGTGAAAACAAACTAGTGTTTAGGTAGTAAATTTGGTGCAAACACAAACTGTTAACCTTGCAAAATATCTTTACTGAAACGAAAAAGAAACTCTGGAATTTCCGCTATATATTGTATGTACAATGTGCTGCTGTTAATCGAATGGTACATGGCCTTCCTTCGGGAAAAAGACTAACACAACACATAACACAGCAAACAGTATTCCTGAAAAGTTTCATTTATTGACAGAGTACACGTTTGGCTCAAGCATTTGAGCAAACTTAAAATGCACTCTTTACGTTTAATACAGTACAGCAATGACTATATTTTTCAAAGAAGAACTTCATCATTTATGAATTTCTTGTTACAAAGTGTACTGTGATTAAAACGTCTGCAACATCACAGGTGTGTCCTTTCTCTAACTAAATGCAACTTGTTTTGTTTTTGACAGAACATCTTGGGATTTCTTTGGAATATTATGTGGAATTAAATGTTCAGTATATACAATATATAGCGGAAATTCCCGAGTTGCGTTTATTTTTCGCTTCAGTATATATATTTTTTTCTTTCTAAGCGGCATTTTACTGCAGCGGTGGCTTATTGGCAGAGCGTCTGCCGAGGTCGTGGGTTCAATCCCCGGCCGGGCCACACGAAATACTTCATGGAATAGTACATTTACCTCATTTCTTGACCCTTAGCATATAAAGGGTAGTGCTAGGAGCCAACCTGGTGTCAGTATAATGTGACTGGGTGGGACATGCGTCTACGGCGTAGTATTCCAATATGACAACACTATAAAGTTGAGCATTGATCTCATAGCTTCAAGCAGACACAGTCGTGATATGACTATACCATTATTACGAGCCATGTTAACACCACCCCCCCGCCCCCCCACCCCCCACACTCCCTCCACCCCCACCCACAAACACATACACACAAACACACATACCGTACGTACGTACGTACGCAGGCACGCAGGCACGCACACATCACACACTATTTATCCGTGGAAGATCGAGTGCAATCATGCAACACACGAATTCATGTTTACTATGCTTGATTATTTCAGACACACGAGAAACAGGGTTCGTATATGCTATAACTGCAGCCGGTGTTGTATTTACCGTGACAAAAGCATGTAGCCGAGGAACGCTTCTTCAATGCACCTGTGATAATAATGTCAGAGACATATCTTCGGATGGAGAATGGGTATGGGGCGGCTGTCATGACGACGTCAGCTATGGCTATCTAAAATCACAGGAATTTATGGATGCTCGGCGTAAAGGACGGCGCGGTGACCTAACAACGAAAATTCAATTGCATAATAATGAAGCTGGCAGATTGGTAAGTGAAACCTATTCTAGTTTCATAGATTCAAATGTTTTATATATCAAAATATGTTATATATTAATAACTACTTTAGGCAATACACTATTGCATTGTCGTTTAATGCTGAATAAATTATGTTATTTTTTGGTATATATATCAATATATATTTAATAGTGGCATGGCTTAAACGTCACCTCATGCTTGCAATCAGAACTGTTATTCATTTGGAGATCGCTGAGCCCGATATTTATATACAGATATCGGTGGTACATTCTCAAATACTGTTTTCTTATAGGTGGTTCCTTAACTTCAGCCTTTAAAGGCTCTGAGTACTGTTTAATTACCTTAGGATATGTTGTCAGCTTTTAAATTTAGTTTTATGGCTGTTACTTGTGATACGCAGGATTTATAACCGCTGCTCTCAACTAAATTCCATTTTGTTTATTTTGCCTATTGTTTTCTCGTTTAGGGCAAAGCATTTTGTTATAAACTCGGACCATACGCCGCTGACCATGGAATGGTATGAAAATACCTCATTAAAGGTTCCATGTTCACCGTCATATGCATACCATCTTCGGGATGGTTCGAAATTTCGTACCATTGATATTTTAAATATTGAGTTCTGCTCAACCCGGGGCTAGAAGGCGTGAACGGTAGCTAGAATTTTCACTACCGTTCATGAACAGTCTCAATCAAAACGAAACTACAATGAGATTTTTCAACCGCCTTTCATACTCTTTTCATGAAAATAGTGTCTCCTCTAAAGTTGCTATACCAATATTTCCTTACATGTGTAGACGGGATGTAAACCCCTCCCACTTTTTTCATTGAATGCAACTAGTCACAAAGTAAAGGTTATGATATTTTGTCAGACTTACAGATAATACTACAGTCTTATAAAATTATACCGTGATAAGTAGTAGAGTATATTCTCCACGAAACATTGAGATGGGAAGTGTCTATATTAATCAGCGAGACGAAATCATACTCTGTTTGATTTGTAGCATGTCCATTTGATCTATCTGCCATTCTCTAACTTCCAACATCTGATAGTTATTGTACACCAGTTATTTTGACAGGGTTTATTTTTAATTAAATGATTTAAAAATGTACAAATACAAAGGAAATGCAGCAACCAAACTATAAATATGATGTTATTATTCCCTCACCAGTTATACTATGTTTTATATCTCCAAAGGCCGTGAACGATTATATGACCAAAGACTGTAAGTGCCATGGTTTGTCTGGAACGTGTGCCCTAAAGACATGTTGGCGGCGAATGCCTTCATTTAGAGACGTCGGAAATCGACTGAAGGATAAGTTTGATGGAGCTTCCAAAGTGACAATATCTAATGATGGAAGAAGTTTAGTAGTTGAGGACGATACCATCAAGCCGCCTTCAAAGGAGGACTTATTGTATACGGAGAAATCTCCAAATTTCTGTAAACCAAGAAAAAAATATGGATCTTTAGGAACTCAAGGCAGAGTATGTGACCCCAACTCAATGGGGATAGAAGGGTGCAGTTTGATGTGCTGTAATAGAGGTTTTATACAGATTCAAATGACGGTGGAAGAAAACTGCCAGTGCCAGTTTATATGGTGTTGTCAAGTCATATGCAAGACTTGTACATCTATCAAAACAGTATCGCGGTGTCTTTAGATAAAGCGTTGGCAAGTTTGGAAGCATACAGTATATATGTACGTGGTCAGTAGAGAATTAATTATCAAAGCGAGTATTCAAGTTAAAATCAACGCGGATATTCAAGTCTATACCACCGTTGACAGTGTAGATATAAATCAAGTTCTGAAGTAGATTATACGGATTTTAATGACCATGGAAGTAGTTCAAATAGTGTTGTTGTCGGCAAGTCATTAGCAAGACTTGTATATCGATCAGACAGTAGTTTATATATCAAAACATCCATCAACATGGAAAATACAGTATATATATCAAGGAGCAGATGGTAGAGAAATCCATCAATGTGGAATGAAGACTCACGATGCGAGACATCAATCATCGTGAGGAAAAGACATATTTCAAGGCTGAATTTAGTTACTCCAAACCTATCATCGTGAAGTGTGATGTAGTGTTGGCTAAAGGAGTAGAGAGAGTACTAGTTATTTTTTAAAACTGAAATAAATACACATGCGTCGAGATCAAGGGACGGCAAAATGGAACACGATTGGAGTCCTGCTATCTCTTTAAATGTTCCTTGGCAAGGGTCGTGAACAGGCGAAAGTTGAGTCGATTTCAAATGTGTTGCTATTGAAAGGATGGTTAACATGTTGCATAATAACGTGATTTTAAGTTACAGAATTGGAAACGGTGAATAATTTAGTATGATTTATGGTACTTCGAACCTTGCAGTTGGTTTTAACATCGGGATAACTTATACAAACAAGTGTTTTTTCAAAGAAATGCACCTCCTACTTACAAGGTTCAATTCTATTATAACACGGATTGTAGAGTAAGACTCATATGTCTCGATGCAGATTTCAAGGCTAGAAACCCGATGTAATATTCATTGGTATTTTTTATTTGTTGTCAAACCACCATACAAAACTACCAGTGTGGTGCTTACAATGTATTGTACATTTAAATATGTATATTGCTAGTGAACCAGCAGTTAGCTGTGACACGGCGAGCATGTGTATACTAACATATATCGACGGATAACAATGTCAGTTTGTTTCAACACGGTATCGAATGGAACAGCTGGCTGTTTGTCTAATATGCCGGTACTTACTGGTATAACTCATTGTGCATACGGTTAGAAGCTACACAACTTGCTTCTAAGGTGTGAGTTTATTTTGTTACATAGGCTTGTACATGGCCTTAATTAAAAAATCCTGTTGACACGTGACCTTTCTATGTCACGTTGTCACGTGACCTTCCTACGTCATGTGCAGCTGAGATATTGTCGAAATATACAAAAGAGAGTACATTTTTGCTCTGAGTCATGGATATGCCTAGATAGATAGAAATAGAAGTCGCAGAAGTCGATTAAATCGGCATGTAGTGTTGATAGCTTATGTCGTCATCATAAACACATACTTTATATAATAACAGTTGTGTTGAAGGTGTGGTTCTAGCTTCTTTTCAGAACTCCGTAACGATTATTAGCTACGAGGTACTAAAACACTGTTGGAATATATTTTATTGTTTACAAATTAACCATAATACGGTTATAAATAATTATTTTATGTATCCCAAGTTACGCTATGTTTAGGTCGTAATTTTATGGTAACATGGGGCATAAAATGAGTAATTTTATAAATTCGTTGGAATACACTTCACATTTAAAATTTGGCATTGTGATTTACTAGTTTAAAAACGATAAGTTTATATACTGAAAGGAAAAAGAAACGCATCATGGGTATTTCCGCTATATATTGTATGTTTAATATGCTACTGCTAATCGAATGATACAGAGCGACATTAGGCCTGTCCTTTCGGAATGAAGGTTTAAACAGCACCGAACGTTACCGCGTTAAAGTTTCACTGTTGACAGAATGCGCATTTGGCTCAAGCAGGTAGGCAAACTTAGGCTTTAAACGTTGCAATCTCTTAACATTAAATACAATACTGAAATGGCTTGACTTTTTCAAGTGAAACTTCAAGATGTATACTTTGATTAAAAGGTCTCCTACATGACAGAGTTGTCCTTTCTATAATTAGTTGTAACCATTTTTGTACAAAACACGTTGAGATATATCTGGAATATTACGTGAAATTAGATGTATATACTAGTGTCGTATAGACAATTTTGTGATTATGCGTTTCTTTTTCCTTTCAGTATATGTACATATTGCATATTTTTACTGTAAAACTTGATTTCAATTCAAATTTCTTCGCCTAAAGCAGGACCAACAAACCAACCAACAAACAAACAAACAAAAAAAAAATCGATAAAGGAAACTTATATTTTGTTCCTTAAATTTTTAGAGTATGTTAAAAATTGTTATATTATATAAAAAAATCCGTAGAAATCGTAGAAATGAAAGACGCAAACGAGTGTTTGTTGAAAATCCATTTTGGGCATTATGTTGATGCCTTTAGCCAAATTAAATTTTACGATCTAACCCTTTCGTCGCCATTTTTCAAATGTCGTCTGCTTAAATTTGAATTCAATATTGTATACATAAATTGTTATGGCAAACATTCTTACATTCTTACCTGCACATAGTGTGCATGTTGATCTGGGCCTTAGACACATTTCGTAAGATCAATGTTTTCGACTGTGGCAGCGAAAGGGCTAACTGTAATTTTAGTTGTAGAGTTTTATTTCTCATCGGCTTTTCCTTTTACGAGACATACACATCATCTACACGTATATATACACTCTTGGTTTGCTTTAAACAAATAGTGATGATGACCAAATAAGCACAAACATTGTTCAAGTTTAAAAGCAGTTTGTGAATCATGCAATACTGTTAACTTTAATTATGAAATTATCTTTTTAAATATTATCTTTAAAACAGTACATTTCATACTGTATTGTATTTATTGAAAGTTAATAATATGAAATAACATGAAACCGAATATAAATAAAAAGCAAAATCTGTTTTCTTAACAAATTGTTCTTTTTAAAGATGTTCATTTTAATATGAAACAATACAACTTGGAAATGAAAAGTTTGTCTATTAAAGGAGCAAACGGCGATCTTGATGTTTGTATCAGGCAAATTGTGTGTATGTGTGTGGTTTAAAGGGTTAAAGACCCTCCGCATTTTAACCAATAGGACTTCCTAAAGTTATACGTAAAATCGAGTCTGGACTGCTGTATCGCGCATTAAAATTAGCACGTCGGTGTATTAATCCAGTTTATTACATTTCTATGGGTGAAAGATTGAGATTTCTCAATGAAAGAATATTCATAATCGCTAAATAGTAATAACTATCTACGAACACAAAAATAACTAACTGCGACGTTGAGTATGACGTCAATAACGTGTTGGTGACGTCGACGTCATCCGCCGATAACGCCAAATTAAGCGAATAGTTTTGGTTAAAATCATACATAATCTGATTAAAAATCTAATAAATAGATTATTTAATTGTTGTGATCGATTATATGGAAATCCTTCACTCGATGGTGTGTGTGTGTGTTTTTTTTTCACTCACTCGCTTACGTTCGTTCGTGAAAAAAACACACGTCTACCATCTCGTGAAGAATTTCCCTTTAATCGATCCCAGCAGTTAAATAATCTCTATATCCTTTTAACTTTAAATCTGCTTGCTTATAATTAAATACAATTTTGAGCATTTAGTTTTCGTTATTCTATC
Organism: Cyrtodaria siliqua; assembly: GCA_037043455.1. Classification (NCBI taxonomy): domain Eukaryota; kingdom Metazoa; phylum Mollusca; class Bivalvia; order Adapedonta; family Hiatellidae; genus Cyrtodaria; species Cyrtodaria siliqua. The sequence continues at coordinate 47,652 of JAWPHD010013710.1, read as the reverse complement.
AAATGTTTTAATATTTTATTGGTGCAATAATTATAATCAACCGTTAGTAAACTGCAAAACAATTTGCTTTGAAATGTTCTAGTAATTAATATTAATGATTGCAAATAGGTAATTTATGTAAAACAACTAACAGGACACCACGAGTTTTATACAATTCAGGATTGCCGTTTGTCCCTGTAAAGTAGGTGGTCTCTTAGTAGAGGAGATCTGCAAATTTGACTTCAAGCAACCAATACAATTGGTTATAGTGTTTACACTATGGTATGAACGACAACGTGTGACGTTTTCGTTTACATTTGAGTCAAACGGAAGGGGCTGTTAAATTTGGTTGGTTGTTTTGTTGAATTGTGTTTTGTTATTTTCAGAACATCTTTAGATAACGATCGACCATTGGTGGTGTAGGCACTGCACTCACAGTTAGTTTCCTGGGTAGAACTAATATGTATACCTCACGCATCCGTACGAATCGACACTTTCTCACAAGTCGAGCTCCATGTGGGTTTCGAACCCGCAGCGGTTAATCCTTGTAATGCAACCCAACATGTGCATATTCATTCCTACGACTAAGGGTAAAATATCTCCTCAAATTGAGTAATAATCCAGTCGTGTCTTATCAGCAATAGCATGAAGCTACTTTACCCCCTAGTCGTAGGAATGTATGTATATGTTTTTATTTGTGTTTTTGTATTACTTGAAAGAAATGGAACTAAAAGTGGAAATAGTTCTTAAATATGTTCAAAAACTTACCGAGGTGATAATGTGGGTTTAAGTAGTCTCAGAGATAGATTTTTTATTGTTAAACTATTCAATATTTGAAACATGTCCAGTTTTTCTTTTATCACGATAATCCGACAGAAGAAAAAATCAAAGAATTACAGTGATCTAAACATATTGTCAAACTTTAATCGTGTAGGGAAAATACAAAACAACATTGCGTGTCGTCACACATTCGAAAGACATATCTATTTGAAACTTCCTTTTTTTTTTGAGGTAAACAGACTGCAATTACACCAATTAAAAAACTATCAAACTTTTCTTGAAAAGTGGTTATAATGTCTGAAGATATTATTTTTTGAAAACAAATTGTCTATTCCGTCTAGGAAATATTTCATTAGAAATAACCAACCCCACTTTTAGGATGCTAGGACAATGTAAAACTATTTCAGACTAAGCGGGGCTCTGAATTGATTGTGATTTAACGCTCATTAACACAATATATTTTTTTAGATCCGCCACAGAAACATAGGAATCCGATTGTCTGCCATACTCTTAGTAACGAATCGATTCCTATGGTTCTTTAACGTGTTCTGAGGATAGACTTCGAACTACGAGACCAGCCAAGTTTACGTCCCCATCCGAGGGACGAGATTAAGGGAGTGTCTTGCCCAGGAAGAAAACGACGAAACTCAGTGGCTTCTGTGTAGCTTGAACCCGGGTCCTCCGGTTTCAAGTCCACCGTGCCATCTAATGGGCCACGCAAGGTGGGAAGTCAAATTTATTTCACAGAGGTCCTTTTTATGACCTGGTGTAATACTGCCCGTAAACTGACGAAACAGGGAATTTGGTAATACTTCACCGTGGCGAAATCACGTGACTTTTGTTAGGGTTCACGGTGAAAACATATCAACAAAGCGCTCGATTCTGGTGTTCGTTGCCTGCTCCTATAACAATACAAGGTCTTTCGTTTTCTTTTATTTGCAAGATTTGGGAGGGCTAATCACAGAAAGTACTGGATGAATCGAAATACTGTTTGCGATGGGGTATGTGTGCTAATTATTGAAATAACAAGAAAATTATGAAGCAAAAATGAAAACATTTTTCTAAATTGGGCGCTTTTATTTGCTGATATTCTTTCTTTGTTTTGCCGACAACACGATCAAAAAGGCACGTTATTTCTTCACCGTGCCAGATACTTGTATTATATGAGATAAATAAGACATTCTTCAAGTTTTGAAAACGTAAAAAATAATCCATATTTCGACAAACTCGTACTGAAGTATTCCATTAAATGGGAATATTGTCTCCTTTGCTCGTCAATTGTACAGTCGACACTTAGCTAGAGTCTTGACATTTATAACTAAACGAGTGCATTTGTATGCACTCGTTAGTTCTTAATATCATGTTTATCAAAGGAAATTGTTGTACATGTTGTTACATTACATGCATCTACTAAGTGCCATAATATTACAATAAAATGATATTTTCTTCCGATTTTGTCTTCTGATTACACCCCGGTATTTAGTTTAAACCTATTTGTCTTACATCGATTGTAACGAAAACTTTCTAAACACTCTTGATGTCTTCCTGGGTAGAACCAGTACTAAGTAAATGCAGATAAAGTGTCTTGCTCAGGGACACAACACATATGGCCATGGCGGGGATCGAACCTTTTCGATCCTGGTTCCAACGCTCTACCACTAGGCCACAGCGCTCCACCCCGTTATTTCATAAGTTTCCGAATATAAACTGAGACGGCAAGCCATATACTATGTCAAAGGCAGTGTTGTTGTTGTTTCTCAGTTTTTTGTTTATCAAAGTCGTATTTCTTGTTTGCATCCTGTATTATTCGAATTGAAAAAAAACTTACTTTGATTTTCAGTTAAACGTTTCCCACAGTCGGATACACGTACTCAAAATACATTATAATCAATACAAGTACTTAAATACGGTAATCTTTTTTCATTTTCACCAATAATATTTAGAAAACAATAACCTTTCCATACCGCTATAGTGAAGTTTCAACCGATAGTGTTTTTGTAAGTAAGTAAGTAATTTAATTTAACCGATTAATGACGTGAGGTAAACATTTTTAGAAGAAAGGTAGATATAAAGGTCGAACAGGAGATGTATCATTCAAGGACCACAGTCAACACTATTGTGTAATTATGAAATGCAAATGATTGTTTAGCCTCAGTGGTTCAGGCGTTAACTACGTGTAAACCGTCCCACCTCTCACCGCTGCGGGTTCGAATCCCCGCTGGAGCTCAACTTGTAATTCAGAAAGTTTCGATTGTTACGGATTGCAGTATACAGTACTGGTTCTAGCCAGAAAAAATGGAGTGGTTTTGTCTACCACAAAACAATCGACCGCCATATATGGCCTAAAATATGCTAAACATGACGTAAAACACCATTCAAACACACTTGAAACGAATGATTGTTTTTCGTTGTTTATCAAAACAAGCGTAACACGTTATTTTAAAAGAAATAAAAAACAACAACAACTTTATTGAATAGGGGAGCTAAACAACTTACGTTATAGAAGTGTTTGTTTGATGCCTGCAAATATGCAAATATATCTTAAAGGCAGATTTGACGCCACATGACGTCATGACGCATGTTGATCTTCATTTAAGTGTGCTGTTTGATGTTTCCTTTATCTACGCGCTAACGATTTCACAATGTGTGCAAAACACAAATGAGAAAATTGCAGCACTTGCAAAACTAAACGATAGCGCTGATTAGGCATGAAAGACCTACTGAGTAGGAGGAGAAACTCACTTTCACTTGAGTTGTTTAGCTTTTATATAGAGTCTGGTCATTGTAAAATGTTTTTACGATAAAACACTACATATAAATTAAGCTATGCCATTTTAAATGAACTATACAATTGCATATACAACACTTACACTACACTGTAACGGAGACTATACTTTAACGACGACGACACTATAATGACGACTAAACTGTTACGACGACTACACTATAACGGCGAATACACTGTAACGACGACTACACTATAATGACGACTAAACTGTAAAGACGACTACACTATAATGACGACTTAGCTGTAACGACGACTACACTATAACGACGACTACAATGTAACGACGACTAATCTATAACGACGACTACACTATGACAAATACAATACTACAACGAAGAAAACAATTCAACGACGACTATTCTATAACGACGACTTTACTGTAGCGATGACACCACTGTAACGACGATTACACTATTACAACGACTAAACTGTAACGGCGAATACACCGTAACGATGACTAGACTATAACGACGACTAAATTATAACTGCGACTACACTGCAACGACGACTACACAATAACGATGACAACACGATAACGCCGACTCCAGTGAACGAGAACTACACTATAATGACGACTAAACTGTAACGACGACTTCACTATAACGACGACTACACTGTAACTACGACAAGACTATAACGACGACTAAATAATAACTACGACTACACTGTTACGACGACTACACAATAACGATGACTACATGATAACGCCGACTACACTGAAACGAGGACTACACTATAACGTCGACTAAACTATAACGACTACTTCACTATAATGAAGACTACACTGTAACGACAACTACACAATAAAGCCGACTAAACTAAAACGACGACTACACTTTAACGACGACTAAACTTTAACGGCGACTAAACTTTAACGACTAAACTTTAACGGCGACTAAATTATAACGACGACTGCACTTCAACGACTATTTCACTTTAACGACGACCATTGTACCGAAGAATACACTGTTACGATAACTACACTGCAACGACGACTAAAATATGATGACGACTACACTATAACGACGAATACACTACACTATCAGGACGATTATTTTATAACGACTACACTATAACGATGACTATACTGTAATGACAAGTACACTTTATCTATACACTATATCTACGACTACACTATAAGGATGCATAAACTATAACGACGACTATACTATAAAAACGACTACACTGTAACGAGGACTATACTATGTCGACAACTACACTGTAACAACGACTATACTACAATGAAGAAAACACTTCAACGAGGACTACACTGTAACCACCACTACATTGTAACGATGACTACATTATAACGCCGACTATACTATGAAGACGACTACACTGTAACGACGAATACACTGTAACGATAACTACACTGTAACGGCGACAATACTGTAACGACGACTACACTATAAAGACGAATATACTATAAAGACGACTACACTGTAACGACGACTAAACTTTAAAGAGGATTACACTGTAACGACGACAACACTGTAACGACGACTACAATATACGACGACTACACTTTAACGAAGATACACTATAACGACGATTACACAAGACGAGGACTAAACGACTGTAGCGACTACTACACCTTAACGACGACTCCACTCTAACGACGACTACACTGTAACGACGATTACACTATAACGACGACTACACTGTAACGACCACTATACCACCATGAGGAAAACACTTCAACGACGACTACACTGTAACGACTACTACACTGTAACGATGACTACATTATAACGACGACTATTCTATGAATACGACTACACTGTTACGACAACTACACTTTAACGACGACTGCACTGTAACGATGACTACACTGTAGTGGCGACTATACTGTAACGATGACTACCCTATAACGACGACTACACTACAATGAGGAAAACACTTCAATGACAACTACACTGTACATTATATCGACTACTATACTATAAAGACGACTACACTGTAACGATGGCTACACTGTTACGACGACTATACTGTAACGGCGACTATACTTTAACGACGAATACACTGTAACGACGACTAAACTACACTCAAGTGATATGAAAACGCAACACGGGAATTACACGCGAATTACTGATCGAGGATTACGCTGTAACGACGAATACACTGTAACAATGACTACATTATATTGACGACTTCACTATAAAGTCGACTGCACTGTAAGGACGACTACAATATACGAAGACTACACTTTAACGAAGATACACTATAACGACGATTTCATTATAACGAATACTAAACGATTGTAACAACTACTACTCCTGAACGATGACTACACTGTAACGATGATTACATTATAACGAAGACTAAACGACTGTAACGACTACTAAATTGTAACGATGGCTACAATATAACCACGACTATACTATGAAGACGACTACACTGTAACTACGACTTCACTTTAATGATGACTACAATGTAACGACGAATACACTCTAACGATGACTACACTGTAACGGCGACAATACTGTAACGACCACTACACTGTAAATACGACTATACTATAAAGACGTCTACACTGTAACGACAACTAAACTGTTAAGAGGATTACACTGTAACGACGACTACAATATACAACGACTACACTTTAACGAAGATACACTATAACGACGATTTCATTATAACGAATACTAAACGATTGTAACGACTACTACTCCTGAACGATGACTACACTGTAACGGTGATTACATTATAACGACGACTACACTGTAACGACGACTATATAACACTGAAGAAAACGCTTCAACGGCGACTTCACTGTAATGATGACTACATTATATCGACGACCATACTATAATGACGAATACACTGTAACCACGACTACGCTATAACGACGACTGCACTATAAGGACGACTATTCTATAACGACTACACTACAACGACGACTATACTGTGTCGACGGCTACACTGTAACGACGACTATACTCCAATGAAGTAAACACTTCAATGGGGACTACACCGTAACGACGACTACACTGTAACGATGACTACTCTGAAACGGCGACTATACTGTAACGACGACTACCTTATAACGACAACTATACTGTAAGTATGACAACACTTCAACGACTACTACATTGTAACGACGACTACAATGTAACGACTATTACACTATAACGACGACTACACTGTAACGACGACTATACTTCAGTGAGGAAAACACTTCGACGACGACTGTACTGTAATGACGACTACATTATATCGACGCCTGTACTATAAAGACGACTACACTGTAACGACGAATACAATTTAACGACGACTACACTGTAACGTCGACTATACTGTAACGATGACAACACTATAACGGCGAATATACTGCAACGACGACTACACTGTAGCAATGACTATACTATGAAGACGACTACACTGTAACGATGACTAAACTGTAACGAGGATTACACATTAACGACGACAATACTCTAACGACGATTACACTGTAAAAACGACTACACTGCATGGATGACTAAACTGTAACGACGACTACACTGTAATGACGACTACAATATACCACGACACTTTAACAAAGATACACTATAACGACGATTACACTATGACGAAGACTAAACGACTGTAACGACTACTACACCTTAACGACGACTCCACTGTAATGACGACTACAATAAAACGACGACTACACTGTAACGACGATTACACTATAACGACAAATAGATTCTAACGATGACTATATTACAATGAGGAAAACACTTCAACGATGACTACACTGTAACGGCGACTACACTGTAACGATGACTACATTATATCGACGACTATTCTATAACTGTAACGGCTACACTTTAACGACTATACACTGTAACGATGACTACACTGTAACGGTGACTACACTGTAACGACGGCTACACTATACCGACGACTATACTATAAAGACGACTACACTGTAACAACGACTGCACTGTATCGGCGACTACACTGTAACGACAACTACACTGTAACGATGACTACACTGTAGCGGCGACAATACTATAACGACGACTACTCTGTAAAGACGACTATACTATAAAGACGACTACACTGTTACGACAACTAAACTGTTAAGAGGATTACATTGTAACGACGACAACACTGAAACGACGACTACAATATACAACGACTACACTTTAACGAAGATACAGTATAACGACGATTTCATTATGACGAAGACTAAACGACTGTAACGACTACTACTCCTGAACGATGACTACACTATAACGACGACTATATTGTAATCACAACTACACTTCAACGACTACTACACTGTAACGACGACTACACTGTAACGACGATTACACTATAACCATGACTACACTGTTTCTTTGCTTTCATGGGTTTTGCGCACAATATGATCCACTTATATGTTAATTAATTAATTAATTTATTCATTCGTTCAGTCATTACATGGGGCCTTAAAACACCATTAATTATTCACTGACTGACTGACTGACTGAGTGACTGACTGACTGACTGACTGGCTGGCTGGCTGGCTGGCTGGCTCGCTCGCCCGCCCGCCCGCCCGCCCGCCCGCCCGCCCGCCCGCCCGCCCGCCCGCCCGCCCGCCCGCCCGCTCGCTCGCTCAATCACTCACTCACTCACTAAATCACTCACTCACTCACTCACTCACTCACTCACCCACTCACTCACTCACTCACTCACTCACTCACTCACTCACTCTCTTACTCACTCACTCACTCACTCACTCACCCATCGACCACCCACCCATCCACCCATCAACCCACTCACTCACTCACTCACTCACTCACTCACTCACTCACTCACTCACTCACTCACTCACTCACTCACTCACTCACTCACTCACTCACTCACTCACTCACTCAATCACTCAATCACTCACTCACTCACTCAGCGGTGAACGGCGAAGGTTTACAACGCAACGTCGTTAGCCATTCGGCCATGGAGACGATTCATTTGATTTGATTTGAATATAAAGCATGCTCTCTACATTGTGAATTTGGCCAGATATTTTGCATTTAAGAGTTATGCTTCAAAACTGAGCTGTAAATAAGTTTTTGTGTTGCCTGCGTAGCATGGCAGACACTTATGGATCACTGTGTACCGTCGTCCGTCGTCGTCCATCCGTCAGACTTTAACCTGCTAACATTGGCCATTACTTGAAAAGTATGTGACTTATATTCATGGAACTTCACACACATCTTCATCATAACCTAAGGAATGCTGTTACACATGTCCAATAACTCTGACTTTCATTTTGACAGAGTTATGTTCCTTTTCATGAAACTTTAACCTGCAACCTAACCTAGCTCATAATTTGACAAAATATTGTCCCATGACACCTTATACAGTTGTTCTTCCTTATCAAGAATCCAATTAAGATTTATGCCCCTTTAAATAAATAAACAATAGTAAGAACACCCAGTATAGGAAAATCCCTTTATTAATTATCTTAGAACTGATATTAAATATTGTTGTTTCAAAACAAATCATAATTATAATTACGGTTTAATGAAAATAGAAATATTTTCATCGTTAATCATTTTATTTTTTATTTCCGACACTGAGTTTTTCCAATTTTATTTTTATTTTTATTCCTTCCTCCTACTGCTCAATTTTAAAAAAAATCCCGTAAATCTAAAAATAAAAAACTCTGGCCTAAAGAGCCTAAAGATTGTATGAACAATCTTTACCAGGGTCACCATGTGACTCTGTCAACTTCCTAGAAAATAGTCTGCGATTACGTCAAAATTTGTCACATGACCATAACAAAAATATAAAAATGCTGACCAGAAAACAACTCCGCGACCTGACACCACTAATGCTATGGGGTGCTACTGAGTGGTAAACAATCGAACGGAACTCCGCTTACTTTGGACATTTTTGATGAATTTAGGTTAGTATTTTAGTTTTAGGTAGGTTGTTTAGACATATAAAATTTTAGAAAGTGATGGTAAGAACAAAAGCTATACTGCAACCCTATGGGAAACGCTATGGTGGAGTCCATGTTGATTTTTTTAACGGCGGAGTGATATGCCAAAGAATACACTTTATTCTACTGCAGTATAATGCTGAGCAAACATTACTGTTAATTCACTAAAATAAATATTGAATAAGAGCAATACGCTTATCTTCGAAAAGGTTTGTGTGACGCTTATTGAATTATTTTTCAAGAAAGTAATAACGACCAACATATATTAATCCAAGAGTTGTCATAAGCTTTAGCACAATATTGTGTTACGTGATCTACAACGGCAGTAAGACGGGACGTTAAACTTTTGGAGATGTTTGTAATGGTGCAGACACTAGAAATAGTAATGAAGTGTGCTTTATTAGGCTGTTTTTGTAAATTAGGAATCCAGTACATAGTTGGAAATTTGTTTTGCTTTTCATCTACTCCAGCTTTAATAGTGCTTCATTGAGTTTTATACCCGTACACACCTTTGCGAAGGTTTATTATCACAACCCTGGTTTACTTTTAAAAAGTATTGTCAGAACTCTCCTACTACAAGGTCTGTCTGTCTGTCTATGGTGACTATATGTACAGACTTTTTAAGATCATTGGTCATTATCACATTCATACAGTCTGTGTTAAACTTGTTAACAAACATTGCAAAATACGTTATGACCATTTCCTATTGCAACGCACTGCATGTTTAGTTGTTGACCCATTTACAGTTCGCCACAATGCTTTACAATTAATGTTGTGATGACCCGACAGATTGTGAACCCTATGTCGACTTATACTCACAGGCGTTCATTATAATATATAGTATAGAAGGATAGAGAGAATATGGTTATAGTATATGTATATAGTAAAGAGCCTTCGTCTTCTCTCTATCTGTATCCTTCTATACTATATATCTTAATGAATGCATGTGCTTCTACCGAAATCCGGCAAGGGATGGTAACGCCTAATGTTTGACGTTTGTGGTTGACTGTCGTCCTTGAATGCTGCTTTTCCTGTTCGATTTTTATATCTATATTTAATATTTTCTTATCATCCTCTTAACGGTTCATTATTGTGTTGTCCTGGCTTCTGACAAGTATTTGCTTTGTGGCTTTCTAGGCATTTTATATTCATATATACATGATCATTTTGTGTTATCCTTATATTGCCTACTAATTGCATTTATACTGCCTAGTTTGTAATAAGGGGATATAACCTGGCCTGTCCCATTTTATTGGAATAAAAATGAGGTAAGAGTGAGGTTTGGAGCACTCTAGAACCTGGTTTAACCCCAGCGGCCTTTATGTCTCTGACCATTCCAAGGAAGTTCCCATATGGTCACTGACCATTCAAAGGAGGTACCCATATTTCCAATCCGTTTGTATTTGCCATTTCGCATACTTTGCTCTTTTCTATTCTAGTGATTACATTGTTTCAAATACGTGTGTTTGGTTGACTGACTGTGTTCTGTGAATGTCTCTCGACGTTTATACTATATTTTGCTTCTGACTCGAAATAGGATATGGGTCACATTTAGTGATAATTTTAGTTTTAAACTGTAAACATGACTCTAGTACACTATTTAATATAGTGGGTCTCATGGATCAAGGTGACACAATCTGAAGGGCAGTATTCAAGTTTAGAAGTGTTTGAGAAACCTTGACAACCTTTTTAATCACACGTTGCCTGTTCAATCAATCAGAACCTAGAATTGAAGCTCAAGGTCACAGAAACACCAATGTTGATTGGACAGTTAATGATCATGTGTAACAAAAGTGCATATTTCAAATCAATCATTTAGATAGTATTCAAGATGTTTTGGAGAAACTCTGTCAGACGTCATACCCAAACATTGACGTCGCTCACTCGCCTTCCATAAAAAAAACGTTGTTTTTCTATATAACCATCTGACTGTGACAAAAATAGTGAACATTATTTGGAAATTTACAATATGACAAGACAGTAATTGCAGTAACTACTATTCAACTTTCAAGGTAAATTAAAGGTCCATAACTGTATTACGAAATCCAAATGCTACCATCATCGAACGGATTCTAAATATCCGCCAGTATCCAAAAGCAACATATATGTTACTGTTATTAAGACTTCACGCTAAAATATATGGTTTAAACTCTGCACAATTAAAGATAGTTGTTGCAATAATCATATTTCTAAGTAAATTAACAATTTGATGTATCATAAACGTTATTAACATTTACTGGTATCTTACTTGTATATAATATTTCCACCCAAAATGTTTAATTTTCAACACAACTTGATTAATCAACATAAACTCAACACAAAAATGTATTTTCGTAGATAATCAGGGGCCATAACTCTATTTCGTAAGGAAGTGATGTCTGTTTGATGTAAGGTTTCACAGCAAATTGAGTTAAAATCCAAAATAAGTTAAAGAAATTATCAAAACCTTGCACCTAAGCTTTACCCTAAATGTGCGTTTTGTTAAGTAACTCAGCATGCTCAGGGGTCATAACTCTATTTTGTTTTGAAAAGGAGAAAATCGGCCTTGATCGTAAGAAAGTGACATCTTAACAATATAACGTTTCACAGAAAAGTTGTTTTAACCGAAAACCATTTACAGAAGCTATTAACAACGTGCATGTAACCTTTAGCCAAAATGCGATGCCCGTTCCTCTCTCCACCTATCTGCCCGCCATCTTCAATCCTTAAAACACATTCAGTTTAAAAAAAAATGTTGAAAATTGCAATCTGCATAAACAGAATATAATCAGGCGTGCTTATGTCTTCTTTGTACAAAACAAAATCAAAGCTCTAAAATACAAACGTGTACACATTTATTCTGTGAATATCAATATGTTCTTATCACATATGGGCTTCCGTAGAAAATGCGTTGGTGACAGCTAATGCAAAGAATACCATTAATCCATACAGTGATTTCGTATATAGCACAGTTTCCGCTATTGATATGCAAAACATCACGAGTATATCTTTTCGGGTACACCAAAAGTGTTCTTTTGCACGATATCAGAAGTTGGGTCCCTGCCTAAATATTTCGGCGGCGTAGAAATACGTTAGCTCATATTACGCTATAGTCCAGTTCGATAACATGATTTGCTTCCCTTTCACGGTTAAAGAAGAGTTACGCTATTCAAATCTCAAATGCTGAAGAGATTTCACGGTGTCGCATGGAATTTATTACTCTTACACTTGCAGAGTTGTCATTTTCTTCTGCTTGGGAACAAATTATTTGTTTCATATCTCAAAAAATGTTAATTTGTTAAGAGGACGTAGTTGTCGGATCTTATCAAACTGGTTTATATGTGTTCTATATATGATCTGCAGCTTGTGAACTACAACTGGGACAGTGTAAAGAAAGTAATCATAGCCAGGCTATAACATAACATTAGAGATGATCATGTATATATTAGAAACATATATAGACAGCCAACAAGAATGTACTTCATGTATGGCAATGCAGGATTGAAGACAAAACATCAAATGTTGAAGTAGTTTTCAAAATAGGTTATTCTCCTATTATTTGTCAAAGCTCTGCATTTTAGTGGTTGACCTATTGACAGTTTTCCTTTTGATTGTATAATGACTCGACATATTATAAATCATATGCTGAATTCTTCCTAAATCCAGTAAAAAATGGTAGCGTTTATTATTTCTCTTCAACCTTGAGAGTCGTATATTACGTAAGATCTTTGGTCATAATCAATTTCATACACTCTTTATTAAACTTGTTAAAAGGTTTATCAAAAGAGGTTATCGTTTTGAAACGTACTGCATATTTAGTGGTTGACCTATTTACAGTTCGCCATATGCTTTCCTCTTTGATTGTGCGATGACCGGACAGATTGTGGACACTATGATGACGTCTACCTAAATCCTCAAAGGACGGTAGCGTCCGATGCTTGTCTTGAATCTTGTTTTGTCGTACCCTTAATGTATGTTCTATTGGTGCTCTGGCTTCTTCCAAGTCATGGGATACTTGCTTTGAGGCTTTATAGGCGTTTGCTTTTTAATATTCATATATACATGATCGTTTTGTGTGTTATACGTTATATGTGTTGCCTATTATTGCTGCAATGTTAGTGAGAGAATATAACCTTGGGGAATATCTTTATTTACAAGGTCCCGTTTTATTGGAATGGCAATAGGATAGGGTAAGAGTGAGGTTTGGTGCACCGTAGAACTTGGTTTAAATGGTTTCAAGCCCCTAGCGTCACTGTTTACCACTGACCGTTCCAAGGCAGTAGCCCTGTTGTCAACCATTTCATGTATGTGAAGTCTTGTCAACTTTACGTCATATTTAAAATTGTTGTTTGTTTCTATGTGTGCTTTTGGTTGACTGTGGTCCTTGAATGTTGCATTTCTTGTTTGACTTTTTATCTTCTTATCAACGGGTTATTTTTTCTGGCTTCTGCCAAATCATTAAACACTGCTAAGATCTCTGTAATAATATACTAGTATACATGGTCATCTTTTTGGTAAAATTCTGTACTATTGATTTTATGAATATAGAGTTCCTCTAAACCAATGGCTAGGGGGCGTGAACGGTGGCAAGCATATTTCACTACCGTTCATGAACAGTCTCAATCAAACCGACACTGCAATAATTCGTATTTATCGTGTTCGGCCGTTTCCAAAGGTCCACTTTCATACTCCTATTGTCAACCCTTTTGTGTTTGTGATGCCTTATTTGTCCTTTTATTCATCTTTAAAGTTGTTCTTTGTTTCTGTGTGTCTTTGTGGTTGACGGTCGTCCTTGAATGCTGCTTTTCCTGTTCGATGTTTATATCTATATTTCTACGTTTGCCATATCTTCTCGAGATTAGTTTCAATTGTATCTTGTATTACAGCAATTAAGCGCTTTACATGTCTGGTGCATTTTCACGACCATCTCTTCAGTATCGAAATGTGACATTTCAGATCGGGTTAAGCTAAGATTCCTTTTATACGGAAGCGGCAAACGATATGCGGTATACGGCTGCGGCATACGGCTGCGTCATGCGTCATACAAGATTCCATATATACGGTAAACACTCCGTTTGTGGGTCTTTTTGCGGCAGATCTTGAGAAGAACATGTCCCATCCGATTTTTTATCCGTATGCCGGACGAATCGCTACATGGAGCGATTCAATTCCATGTAGCGATTCAATTTGCCGCATACGTATCCGTGTAGAGAACCGCAGCCGCTTCCGGAGATAAGGAATCATGATCATGCTTCTACATGCGTTTTCATTTTTTTCCGTATACCGCGTCACGCATACCGCTTCCGCTTCCGTATAAAAGGAATCTAAGCTTACAACTGACTGCCTTCTGCGGTTGTATCATGTATGTAGCATAAAGGTAAATGTAGTACATTGGAAGTCGAGGAAAGACGGCAACAACTCCTTTATAGGATTATTTAAACTTTTACTTCCATAGATAAAGCAATAATCTTGATGACCAAATTTCACATTTATTTTTATTAAATACCTTTGACCATCCTTTTTTTGTAGTATTATCAGCTAATAATTTTAACTGTTAAACATCGTATGAACGTTTCCTGATAGTCTCAGAAAGAAAACAATATTTAAATCCGCTACTAAATTCTACATACAAATAATTATTATTTGCACGATGGAGATACATTTTACTACATACTTGACCTCACAGGAAAATAGAGGTATCCGAATTAAATTATTATCAGATAATTAACTAATTCTGGGACCTGGGGATTAATTTAGTTGTTCAAATTCAAATTGTTCTACGTTATTATATAAAATCTTATTTTCGTTTTTCACAGATATTGCAATGTGGGAATTGTAAGAATCTATTTTTTATTTTTCTGATTTCGCTTTAAATAAACATAAGGATGTTCATGAACGAAAACATGGTCATAGAACTTTAACATGGTCATAGAACTTTGACATGGTCATAGAACTTTAACATGGTCATAGAACTTTGACATGGTCATAGAACTTTGACATGGTCATAGAACTTTGACATGGTCATAGAACTTTAACATGGTCATAGAACTTTGACATGGTCATGGAACTTTGACAAATACTTTGACATGGTCATAGAACTTTGACATGGTCATATAACTTTAACATGGTCATAGAACTTTGACATGGTCATAGAACTTTGACATGGTCATAGAACTTTGACATGGTCATATAACTTTAACATGGTCATAGAACTTTGACAAGAACTTTTACATGGTCATAGAACTTTGACATGGTCATAGAACTTTAACATGGTCATAGAACTTTGACATGGTCATAGAACTTTAACATGGTCATAGAACTTTGACATGGTCATAGAACTTTAACATGACAAGAACTTTGACATGGTCATAGAACTTTGACATGGTCATAGAACTTTAACATGGTCATAGAACTTTGACATGGTCATAGAACTTTGACATGGTCATAGAACTTTAACATGGTCATAGAACTTTGACATGGTCATAGAACTTTAACATGGTCATAGAACTTTGACATGGTCATAGAACTTTGTCATAGAACTTTGACATGGTCATAGAACTTTAACATGGTCATAGAACTGTGACATGGTCATGGAACTTTGACATGACATGGTCATAGAACTTTGTCATAGAACTTTGACATGGTCATAGAACTTTGACATGGTCATAGAACTTTAACATGGTCATAGAACTTTGACATGGTCATAGAACTTTAACATGGTCATAGAACTTTGACATGGTCATAGAACTTTTATATCTGATGCATGCACATATCTTTCAGAAATGCTTGTGTTCGTGTGATAGAGAAGTATATTGTATATATATGTTTAGCTGATGCATGCACATATCTTTCAGAAATGCATGTGTTCGTGTGATAGAGAAGTATATTTTATATATATGTTTATCAGATGCATGCACATATCTTTCAGAAATGCATGTGTTCGTGTGATAGAGACGTATATTGTATATATATATGTTTAGCAGATGCATGCACTGCATGTGTTTGTGTTCGTGTGATAGAGAAGTATATTGTATATATATGTTTAGCAGATGCATGTACATATCTGCCAGAAATGCATGTTTTCGTGTGATAACAAGCTATATGTAACCAATAAGTAACAAAATGAAAACGGTCAATGAACATAAGATTCTTGAGGCTTTTGAAGGTCTCACTACACAGTTAGCTCCGTTGAAAGCCACGGTAGGGTAAAACTTGCGCCATAAAAAGTAGTAGTGTGTTGTTCGGTTTTAAATATTTTTAATAATTGCTGACAGATATATGTATTGCTGTTGCAGGTGAGATGAACACAGTCTGAAATTGGGTGTGCAGCTATTAGATGACACTGACACCAGAATATGACAGTTTTATGGGGGTTGAAGCAGTGTAGGAATTCTGGTACAAACTCTGGAGTAAAAGCCCAAACTAGTGCAAAGGATGCCACCACTCCAATTAAAAAAAAAACCTGGTCAACGTACCATATTTTGTACATTTTTGTGTGGGCAAATGACTGTGTTTCATAAATAAGTGACTTTTAGCTTGGAAAATTTAGGTTCGAAATGGCACAGTAAACTTTATTCATATAGGCCAACATAGTAAAAGTGTACTGTGTTGTGAGACCTTAAACGGTTGTGATATTAAAACGTATTACTGTCATAATTTGCTTTTTGAGGTGTGGTTGTTCGAGTAATGCTGCTGTGGATTAACTATAAAATGGCACTGTTACATAAATATGATTGTTTTCGGAGACAGAAATGTTTAACGCATGTGTGTGTGAACCAATGCCTTTTTTCCTATTTAAAAGCTTTGTTTCCGTATCTTGTTCCGCCTAAAGGGACACATGGATGTTACAATTAGCTCATTGCTGTATTAATACAATATCATTTTATTTAAAACGTGCTTATAATACAATTTGAAATTTTCATTTCAAGTTTTCATCGTTATTCTACCACACGTTTAGATATATTATTATTGCAATACAATCAACAATTAGTGATATGGAAACATAAAATCAATGTCCTTTGAAGTGTGAAAATAATAATTAATACAGATTTGAAAATATGCAAGATATGTAAAAAGACGTTAATTTTAGAGAACCAAGGATGATAAAACGGGACTCCGTTAATTTTAGAGAACCAATGATGCTAAATGTTCGTTTAGTTTAAGATTTAATGGTAAATTACGATGCAAACAAATATTCTTTCATGTCCTACTACTTTTCACTCTTGGGTGTGTTTGATGCTTCCAAGGCATCCACTTTTTCAGTATTGATTGACATTCACACAAGCGTTGTTTTTAGTGCTGAATGGCGACTGTAAAATGTCGCCCAGCCTACAGATCAGTAGTATTATTACTTGCTGGTCCCTTGGGATCATCGAGCTCATTCATTGTGGGTTTACAATAGAATACAGCTTTACCGCTTACGCCGGTTCTAGGGTACGTGAGAGGTGGTACACCTATATTACCTCTCATGAACAGACTTAGTAAACCCGAGTCTACTTCTTTACTCTCTTGTTTGTGTTTTTGCTTCCAATGAATCCCTTTTCAGCGTTTATGTTTCAACTATTTTTGTTTTCATATAACTATATCTATATCAAACAGTATTTGTTTGTTTGTTTGTATGGTGTTTTACGTCATTTTCAACACATGTAGGGGTTATATATGACGGTCGATTTTTTTGTGGTGGAGGCAGACAACCCACTTTTCCTGAGTAGAACCAGTACTGTACACCTCCCGCCATCCGTAAGAATCGACACTTCCTCACTTACAAGTCGAGCAGTAAGAAAGGATATAATTAATAATCATATAACATCGGGAGGAATAAAACACTACATAATCTTGGCTGTGAAAAAAAGAGTTTAATATCTCCTGTTTTGCTATTTATTATGCACATCCTGTACATTAGGGTCAATGTTGTGTTTAAGAAGTATCATTTTTAAATAAAGGATATGTACTACGACATATTGAAGATATGTTAACCCTTAACCCGCTATAAACATAATAATTATAATGGACTGTTCTTTCTTGGAATTAAGACCATTTCATTTATGTGACAAAGGGGTGTTTTGGGGGGGGAGGGGGAAATGACTGATCAGCAGCCGGACGTTGTAAATCCTGATTAGCCTGCGAGTTACTCTCGGAGGCTGATCTGGGTTTACAATGGACGCAAAGGCTATTATAGTCGTGCTTAGCGGGTTAAGGGTTAATGTAACAACGCCATAACGGGTACAAAGAAACTATACACAAGTGAAAAAACAATATCATTATAAATTATAAATAAAATTAAGGTACTATTTACAACTGACCTGAACATTAACCTCATAGTGTAGGGCACACTTCCTACAATATACGTGAACAACCATACTTAATATATATACTTAACAATACTTCTAACCGAAAACACATGATTTCAGTAAAGACGTTCATATAAATATCTGTTCGACTTTTAAATAAATTCCTAAAGCCGTCCGATATAGCTTGCTGGTTTAACTTTGAAAGAATATCAGTCGAGTACGATACGTGTTGCACGATATATATCTATTTCATAAACGTCATGTTTTTGATTGAATGCTTCTAACATTGTAGAATAGTTACGGAATAGTTACGTAGAATAAGAACAACATAACAATAGCATACTTTCAAAAATGTTTTCAAGGAGAGTTTATTTAAAGAATAAAAGAAGAAAAAATGTTTGAAAAGGGAACTTATTGAAAATATAGGAAACAAAAATGGATGTTCGGTTGGTGATTATGTTATATTTATAGGGACAGTCAGTAGGTTTTATTGAGTACATCAGAAACAATAAGTTCCAAGCTTTTTAAAAACAGAGAACATTTTAAATAAGTTAACATTGTAGACGGATAAGAACCACATATCGGTAGCATACTTTAAAACATGTTTGAAAGGAGAGTTTATTTAAATGATATAGGAAACAAACATGGATGTTCGCTTAGTGATTATACTTAGAGGGGTTCAGTAGGTTCACATAACGTTTTATCGAGTACATCAGAAACAGTAAGTTTTAAGCTTTTTACAAACAGTGAGACTTTTAAAAAATATGAAATTATCAAATCAAAACGTAATGCTACCGTTATGTGGAGCGGATCGTTACATTGTAATTTTCGATTAGTAATGTATCAAAGCACTACATCGGAACAATTATTTAACAACTTTATACCTTTTTTTGTTCACACCTCCTAATATTCGTTATCACTTAATATTATACTATATATACACAGTTAATGACATTTTTAGTTAATGCCGTTATTAAAACATTAAAGAATGTGATGTCGGAAATCACTGACGGTCTCTTTATTTTTTTATTTTTTTAATTTTTTTTTGCATTTGAAGAATAACTTTAATGGAAACTTGATTCTATTAATATTATCGTGAAGATAGGTATCAATTATAAATACTATTTTAAAAACATCAAGAATGTTTATAATAAAACGCGTCCAATTTCAAATATATTTGATTGCAATTGTATAACACTCACATATATGCAATACAGGTTTCAAACATACTACATGTATACGGAAGGGTTATAGAAATGCATATGGGGAATTTTCGCTATATCTTGTATGTATAATAATCCGCTGTTAATCCAGTGATACGGGGCTGCCCTTCCTTTCGGATAGAATACCGAAACAACACATAGCACACCAATTGTTACTCCTGCCAAGTTTCAATATTGATAGAAGGTGAGCAAACTTATACTGGCAAACGTCTTTTTTATTAAACACAGTATTGAAATGGTTCAACTTTACAAGGCGGGACTTCAACTTTTATGAATTTCATGGCACAAAGTGTACTGTGATTAAAACGATTAAATCTGTGATGTAATTTCTCTAACTGGCTGTAGTCCCATTTTTACAAAACACGTTCCATATTAGGTGTGTATTATAGTGTTGAATAGGCACATGCGCGACTTTGCATTTCTTTATCTTTTCAGTATACTATTATACGTTCTTGGAGACAATACAACTCAGTTTCGTCAGTGTATCAGAGGGTTTGAAAGGCTGTACTTAAACAACTGCTATTGTTTCCTCATATCCCCTTTTCAACAGCGAATATCATTAACTCTTACCACAATATTGCTTTTGTTGTAATGTTCTGCAAATGCTAAACATAAGGGACGACAAAGTCCATGACAATAATTACATAATTAACAATACACAAACATCTATAAAGAAAGGCACTTAGAATGCTCAAGTTGCATTGGAAGAACATTGATAAACAGTAATTTTCTAATTATGATGTATTTGAACAGATCATGCATTGACCAATCACGGTGTATGTTTGCGTTATTTTTGTTTTAAAAACAATAAAGAAATATCAAAAATGTTTTGTAATAAGAACAGCTAACTTTCTTTTCTTCATAAAGTACAAAGTATTATATAGATTTATCCTACATAAAAGTCAATACAACTAAAACATACTATTGCATACGCCGTGTAATGACAATGTTTCTTTCAAATAAATGTTTCTGGTGAAAATTAAATGTTACAACCTATTTTATTGTTCTAATTTAAAAATGCGTATGCAATAAAAAGGTTATTAGATTTATATTGGCATATATGCACTCGTTCTTTCGCGCATAATTATTGCGCTCCCATAGTCGCACAATATTAATACGCGAAAGAACTTGTGCATATCTCCCAATACAAATCTAATAACCTATAACTATTCAAATAAAAAACTATAACGGGCGTCAGTTTTCATACCTGAGTTAATCGGTCACGTAGCATATAAGCAGTAAATAAAGAGAGCTTCCCATGCTTTTTCAATGACAAGTAGCGTAGGAAAATATTTTATAGCTGTATATAAAGCTAGTGGGCGTGTACCTAACGCAAATGGGAGCGGTTTAACTCTTGATTTACTACCAAATTGAAGCTCGTGATAGGCCTTTAACATCGAAGTACACATCCTTGTTTTAATATATTTCTAATTATATCTTACAATTTGTGTTTTGCATAATTTCTCGGAATAATTTAACATGCATCGTTTTCACCTCACTGTTGTTTTTTTACAAGAGAGCATACATGGATAAACGAAACAAACTGATAATAATCTATATCATCTTCAAAAGAGAAATGTGGTACGCAAAATGTATGTAAATAACATATTATGTGTCTATTATAAAGTGTAACGCAAACTGTAGTGACACTAAAAGATGCGCGTTCAAATTTTTCAAAATATTTAGTAAATGACAGTAGTAGTGTATGACGTGTAATTATTAAAACACAAACATGTGTAATCCGTCAGATTATTTAGATACTGCGTTGAAAACAGAACCGCGTTATGAACCCTAATAAACATAAATAATGCATCGTTCTTATATACATTAAGAACCAAAATAACAGTTCTAGTAAAGTTACTACAAAATGGCTGAACACATTAGTACATAGGACATATATATCCTGAACATCAGAAATATTATGGGTAACAAGGTTATTTGACATTGTGACATTTCCATTATTAACTCGGTCACGAACGATCCCATACGCATTGCTAACAGTGTCTAAGTTACGTACATTCGCATACGCATTGCTAACATTGCGTAAGCCATACTTTCGCATACGCATTGCTAACATTTTATAAGTCATACGTTCGCATACGGATTGCTAACACTGCGTAAGTCACGTGCGTGTACATATGCATTGTTAGCATTGTCTGCGACACGTACGTTCACATTCGCATCGCTAACATTGGCAATGTCACGTACGTCCGCATAGACTAAAATAAACGTACAAAACACATTAATATAACAATGCAGAAGTAGTGTATGCTATGTATTATTACTGACCATATTTGTTTATAGATACATTAATGAAGCAAACACTGTAATGGGTATTGCTGCCGGTCTGCCTTTTGACGTAGATCAGACTGGCTCACGGCCTAAGGGATACAAATCTTATCCTCGAAGTAAATAATATTTGGTTTATGAAAAATACTCATATACAAGTATATTATACAATTTGTATCCAAGATTCAGAAAGACAACGTGACGCGAACCGGTTGCATCCAAAATCGATATACAGAGAATAACGTGACGGGAACCATTTGCATTCAATATCGACCCTCAGAAGAAAACGTGACGTGAATCGGTTGAATCTAATATTAATCCACAGAAGACGACGTGACGCCAACCGGTTGCTTCAAATATCGGCCCTCAGAAAGAAACATGACGGGAATCGCTTGTATTCAATATAAACCCACAGAGTGACGCGAACCGGTTGCAAACAGTCTTTCGATTTTTAGATCTACTTTTATTACAACACATAGGTTAAGAATTGCCACACCTATACATCTACTGTACAGAAACTTTGAAACTATTGTATAACTTAACTGGCGTTGATTTATGAAAACTAATCCTCAGGAACACTCTTGACAAATAAAGTAAAAACAGAAAAGTTATTGTTTCTGTTTTGCATTATATAAACACAGATGTTAAGAGAGCTTCTCTTTAGTTAAATGTACATTTGTGTAGTCCTGTAAATAAATATATCATATAAATTAGGTTTTGACAACCAAAGAATCACAGAAGAGTTTCACCGAAAGACAAGATAAGAATATTGAAAGTGTAAGTTTTTCAAAATGACCTCCTTTTACATTAACAAATCATATTTTGAATCAATTAAAATGGACTTTTATGTTCGTGGTTTATTTAATATTGGTAGGTCTAGTTTGTAAGAGTATGCGCTGTATTGGAGTATGTGGATTAACTATTTGTATAATGGGTACTTTCTATTTTTGCTGAGTATATTAGCATATTTTTCTGACCAATTAGTAGTATTAGTTTGACTCTTTTTTCGTGTACTTAGTACGGTTTTCTGATGACATCGCATATAATACAAAACTTCTACTCATAAATACATTCTGCAGAATTCTGATTAAGCACTTTAAAGAAATAATTTACTCCAAAGATATTCTTTTATATGTATATATATATACACACACACAACTGTAGAATATGAACTGTTTTTATCGCGCAGCATATCCGCAAATTGAAGTCAAGTCTCACATAATGCGTTACCGAAATATACCACCGCTAAGCATTTAGCACGTGCTCGATTACAAACATTGCACGTCACACACCTGTTAGAGGTGTGTATACGAGTGCATAATGTGTGCACCTCTTTTTACATAATTCATGCAATAGCACGTGTTCCTTATCTTTGAGTGCAACCTTTGCACTCAGTAGCACGTGTTCATACAGCACGTGTTCCTTATCTGTCTCCGAGTGCACACTTCGCATTCAGTTGCACGTGTCTTTGCTTTCAGTAGCACATGTCTTTGCATTCAGTAGCACGTGTTCCTTATCTTTGTCCGAGTGCAAACTTTGCATTTAACCTCGCAGCACCAATGGAACGTACAGCTACAGCGTTCTCTGACAGTGTATGTCTCCGACTTGTACCCCCTGCCACAGCACATCAGGTCACAACCATCAATACCTATCGAGGATGAGTTGCACTCGCGTCCTGAAGTTCCAGGGAGCCCCAGACTATCGTCCTTTTCACAAAAGCTTGGCGACTCCTCGAAATATACTAAGTCTCTTTTGTCGGGTCGTTTATGATTGGGATTAGCTGGCTCTAATTTAAGCTTCTTTGCGCTGCCTCTACTGCCGCCATTATTATTTCCTGTAACAGAAACAATAACCGATAAATATGACTTTTTTATAAAAGGGATATCGATGAATGGTGTTATTTCATATATAAAGTGATATCTAAGAAGAAGATGAATTCATATATGAGGGAAGTGAATACATATATAAGTATTTATTGCATACGCACTTACAAGCTCCGTTTACTTTCAATGTGACAGGAAACGTCAATATTCTCTCATATTGACCTGTAGTAAAGTCATATTGGGTGTGTAATATATACTCGTTCGTGAATGGTGCAATTTTCTGTTCATGTCAAAGAAAGTATGTCAAGTGATGTAAACAGTGCTGATTTCATTGTGAAAAAATTCCCACGATGTACCGAGAATATGTTTGTTTCAAATAAATATTTTCGATGAAAATTAAATGTTAAAACCTATTGTTTTATTATAATAATTCGTTTATACATTAAACATGCGTATGCAATAAAAAGGTTATTAGATGTGTATTGGTATATATGCACTCGTTCTTCTGCGTATAGTCGGTGTGTTCTTGGGCAAGATTCTTGATCCCTTAGCCTCGATCGTCGGATGGGGACGTAAACCGGGCAGTCCCGTGTATCGGTCTATCCTCCGAGCACGTTAAAGAACCGTAGGAAACTATTTGATAATGAGTAGGGCAGGTTCCCGGATTCCTATGTATCCTTCCCATATCTCTGGGGCGGCTCTAAATAACCTATACTGTGTTGATGAGCCGTTAAACAACATTCAGTTCAATTCAATTCTTCTGCGTATACATATTGCGCTCCTAAAGTCGCGCAATATTGTTACGCGGAAGAACTTGTGCCTATATCCCAACTCTAATAACCTATACATACTTGTTTATAAGAGGTGAATTCATTTGTAAAGTGATATCTAACAAGGAGGTGAATTCATTTATAAAGTGATATCTACGAAGGAGGAACATTCATATAAAAAGGATATATATGGAGGAGAGGAATTCATATAAAAGTGATATTATGCAGTAGGTGAATTTATTTATAAAGCTATATATAGGAAAGAGATGAAATCATATGTGAAGTGATATATATAAGCAGGAGGTGAATTCACATATAAAGCGATACATAGGAAGGAGATGAAATCGTAAATAAATTGATATATAAAAAAGTATGCAGGAGGTGAATTCATATATAAAGCGATACGTAGGAAGGAGATAAAAAATCGTATATGAAGTGACATATATGCAGGAGGTGAATTCACATATAAAGCGATACATAGGAAGGAGATAAAAAAATCGTATATGAAGTGACATATATGCAGGAGGTGAATTCATATATAAAGCGATATATATGAAGGAGATGAAATCGTATATGAAGTGATATCTATGCAGGAGATGAATTCCTATATAAAACGATATATAGGACGGAAATGAAATCATATGTGAAGTGATATATATGCAGGAGGTGAATTCATATATAAAGTGATACATAGGAAGGAGATGAATTCATATATGAAGTGATATCTATGCAGGAGGTGAATTCCTATATAAAGCGATATCTATGAAGGAGGTGAATTCATATATATATATATATATATATATATATATATAGAGAGAGAGAGAGAGAGAGAGGATATTGTTTTGGAGTGAATAACATATTTTATTTCAACGAGAAGACAGAAAACCTAAGCCGTTTGCCCGACTACAAAGAGTAGTCTAAAGATATTTTATTTATTCCCAAATAGGGCAAACCTTTTTTTAATATATTTATATTGGCAGTCATTTCTTTTAACTTTTAAAATCCATTTCAAATCATTTTTTGAAAAGAATATACAAGATAGTAGTCCCGACAGCTACTGTGAATATAAAAACTCTATATTTCACAATGTGAAATAACACATTTTTATTTCACTGATAAAATACAGTATTTCATCGTTTATCAGAAATAAAAAGAAATGTATAGGAAGGAGATGAAATCATATATGAAATGATATCTATGCATGTATGAAGCGATATACATGCAGGAGGTGAATTCATATATAAATGATATACATGTATATGCAGGAGGTCAATTCATATTTTTGTAGGAGGTGAATTTATATATAAATTGATATCTATAAAGGACGTGACTTCATATATAAATTGATATCTGTGAATATAAAGCGATTATGATGAACAACTTGCTTTTAAATAAATTAATATATAGCGTGATATATTTTTTCAAATATAACGACAATGTATTGGTTTAAGGAACCATATGACAATCAGGCAAAACAACACATCACAACAAATCAATGACTATAGCAATGAAAGGGAGACAAGTCCACTACAGATATTGTATCTATTTTATCTGCTGCATAAGCCGGACTCTCAGATGGGTTTGTTTAAAAATCTAAGAAAATAATCAGACCAAAAAAAGATAGGACTAAGGGCATGGTTGACAGGACTAAAACAAACACTGATATACAAGTATAACAATAGAGTATGGTTTCATCGAGTTGGTTGATTTAAACATCGAGATGGGCGTAGCCCATTGAAGCGTTTTAATCAACCAACGAGATGAGACCATACTCTATTTTTGTGTAGCATTTTCATTTCACCTGTTTGCCATTCTCTAACTTCCGATAACTGGTAGCTAGAGTACACCAGTCATTCTGAAAGGTATTATTATCAATTAAATGAATTAAAACTGTGCACAGACAAAGGAAATGCCAGCAACCATTACAAGTACCGCAAGTTAAAAAAATGGAAAAATATCTGTCATGGGGTTTCCAAGTAGGTACAAATATGATAGGTCAACTTTCATGTTGAACACACGAAGGGTAACCCTAATTGTCATTGTTCAAGTTGGACGTGCCGAGCATTGTAGCAGTACAAGTTATTTGTACCTACAAATGCGACCGGTGCGACCGAAAAACTGATTAGAGATCTATTCCGGAGAAAGTATATTAGAACATTTGTCAAAACACACAACAACAACAACAACAACAAATACACATGCGTATAATGTGGGCAAACATGCCAACTAATTAAAGCGATAGGTAGTGCATGATAATGACGCTTGAATAGCTAGGCAAAACGCAAATATTGTTTTCGAAAGTTGAAGCATATCCAACTGTTTTTTTTTGGCTATGTTACGATAGCGGACTAAAATACACAAGCTTATATATATGCAGAAAATAAAGCAACAATTTAGCGTTATAGAACATATATATATATATATTCAGATATGTACATATCTCGACACGTTTTAGGTGTTATATACGTTTGAGAGACTTGTATAGCAACAATAGAATAACAACTATGGATTAGTAAACTTTCTTCTTTCTTCTTTCCTTCACTTCTCAGCATTCAGTTTGGGCAAAAACAAGCATGAATGCATTTACATTTAGAATCTTATATGAGGGCCTGTTTAATATTTGAATTTATTAAACGAGTTTGATAACAGTATATTATGCCGTGTATAACACTTTTGTCGGACGAATAAGAAATTCAATAATACATAGGCTCACATGTGAGATTCTATGTATCACATTTCTCCAAAAATTGCACATAGCAGCGTATAATTTTTCTTTTCTTTTTCTTTAATGTATTAATGTAGCAGCCGACATATCGTTATTGTACAATGAAGTCGTACGTTGATTATGTTTTCTCCGTACTAAAGCAAACGGTAATGCTTCGTTGATTTCCGTAATGAGGTGTTTTTAACCTTAACGGAAATCGCCGAGGCAATTCCGATTACACACCGAGCTGAACGGAAAATAAAGAGCGACGATTATGCCTTTAATTAACGCTTTATTACAATAGTGCCCAAAACCGCAAGTTATATAAGACAAATACTTTTTGAATGCAACCATTTATATGGTATTCAGGTACAATGCGATAACACAAGAATACCAAGGCTAAGATGTTAATGTTCGTGGGCTACTAACCTTCGGGGTCATTGCTTCCTTCATTACCTACAAATTAAAAGCAAAGTATGGGTTGACATGAAGAAAGGAGTAAAATAAATAATTTAGCATGGTTTGGGAATTCTTCACAAAGAGAAGTAATGCACAAAAGCATAGTTTTTTGTTTGATGAATGGTGATTTGACTCATTACGTGGTCCCGCTTTAATTCAATTAAGCGATTGGAAAGCTTATATCAGCAAGATTTTAGAACGGATATATTTCGACAATAAAACGCGTTTAGAAACATGTGTTACTGAAAAATGGAATAACCTGTTTAAAATTACCTAGTAATTGTTTTAATTTTACAATATGAAAACATTTTAAGACGAAATTAAGGTTTTATTTCATACCCCAGCCTACCCCGTTTTCGCTTCTTGGAGAAGGGGTTGGATGGGGTATGAACGTTAATACTCCGACCACGTATTGAAGCGCAAAGACGTCACTAACTGCAATGTGTAAGACGCCATTAACGAGGGGTGAAAACAAATATGCCAGTATTGTGTTTGATGTATAATTGTTTTAATTGTTTTGATTCCATTGAAACAGACATACGATGGGTTGGAAATTCCAAAGATGAACTGTTACACTGAATCTGTTTAAGGACCATGACCGCTTTGATATGCTATATGAATGACTGGGGTGATATATGCTGCACAGCCATTTTAGCACAGGAAGTGTCGACCAGGGATAGTTTCATAATGGCGGCCAATAAATAATACTCCTTTCTTTTGGTAGAAGAAATGTCAGTTTCACTAAATCAGTGCGCTATTAATGGGTTATATCACATTGTTGACATATTTGTAACATTTTTCAAACATTGTCATGTGAAAAATGTGAATTTTGATTCTTTGCGTACATGAAAATGAGTGTATGAATACAATATTTTGGCATCTCAGTGTGTATAACTTTAAACGGTGCAGTCATTCAAGCGACGCGTTCTTTCTTAGAAAACACATGACACATTTCTGTAGCTGTGTTGCCAGCATATGAGAATGTTTTCATGAGAATGTAAATTGTTCTTAATAAATGTGTGCCAATATATGAATGACAACATTGCATTTTTATTTTATTACAAACAAAAATTAACAAATATCTTTGAGCGTATTAATCCTATATGTAGCAATGACATGTAGGTGGGTATCATGAATCAATGACATGAAGCAATGACATATAGATGGGTGCCATGTAGCAATTACATGTAGATGGGTGCCATGTAGCAATTACATGTAGATGGGTGCCATGAAGCAATGACATGTATATGGGTATCATGAAGCAATGACATGAATCAATGACATGAAGCAATGACATATAGATGGGTGCCATGTAGCAATTACATGTAGATGGGTGCCATGTAGCAATGACATGTAGATGGGTGCCATGAAGCAATGACATGTATATGGGTATCATGAAGCAATGACATGAAGCAATGACATATAGATGGGTGCCATGTAGCAATTACATGTAGATGGGTGCCATGAAGCAATGACATTTATATGGGTGCCATGTAGCAATGACATGTAGATTGGTGTCATGAAGCAATGACATGTAGATGGACGCCATGAAGCAATGACATGTATATGGGAGCCATGAAGCAATGACATGTAGGTGGGTGCCATGAAGCAATGACATTTATATGGGTGCCATGTAGCAATGACATGTATATTGGTGTCATGAAGCAATGACATGTAGATGGACGCCATGAAGCAATGACATGTATATGGGTGCCATGAAGCAATGACATGTAGGTGGGTGCCATGAAGCAATGACATGTAGATGGGTGCCATGAAGCAATAGGTGGGTGCCATGAAGCAATGACATGTAGGTGGGTGCCATGAAGCAATGACATGTATATGGGTGCCATGAAACAATGACATGTAGGTGGGTGCCATGAAGCAATGACATGTATGTGGGTGACATGTATCAATGACATGTAGGTGGGTGCCATGAAGCAATGACATGTATATGGGTGCCATGAAACAATGACATGTAGGTGGGTGCCGTGAAGCAATGTCATGTAGGTGGGTGTCATGAAGCAATGACATGTATGTGGGTGCCATGAAGCAATGACATGTAGGTGGGTGCCATGAAGCAATGACATGTAGGTGGGTGCCATGAAGCAATGACATGTAGATGGGTGCCATGAAGCAATGACATGTAGGTGGGTGCCATGAAGCAATGACATGTAAATGGGTGACATGTATCAATGACATGTAGGTGGGTGCCATGAAACAATGACATGAAGGTGGGTGCCATGAAGCAATGACATGTAGGTGGGTGCCATGAAGCAATGTCATGTATATGGGTGCCATGAAGCAATGCCATGTAGGTGGGTGCCATGAAGCAATGTCATGTATATGGGTGCCATGAAGCAATGACATGTAGGTGGGTGCCATGAAGCAATGTCATGTATATGGGTGCCATGAAGCAATGACATGTATGTGGGTGCCATGAAGCAATGTCATGTATATGGGTGCCATGAAGCAATGTCATGTATATGGGTTCCATGAAGCAATGACATGTAGGTGGGTGCCATGAAGCAATGTCATGTATATGGGTGCCATGAAGCAATGACATGTAAGTGGGTGCCATGAAGCAATGTCATGTAGGTGGGTGCCATGAAGCAATGCCATGTAGGTGGGTGCCATAAAGCGATGACATGTAAGTGGGTGTCATGAAGCAATGACATGTAGGTGGGTGCCATGAAGCGATGACATGTAGGTGGGTGCCATGCATAGATGACATATAGATGGGTGCCATGAAGCGATGACATGTATTTTGGTGCTATGAAGCGATGACATGTAGATGGGTGCCATGAAACGATGACATGTAGGTGGGTGCCATGAAACAATGACATGTAGGTGGGTGTCATGAAACAATGACATGTAGGTGGGTGTCATGAAACAATGACATGTAGGTGGGTGTCATGAAACAATGACATGTAGATGGGTGTCATGAAACAATGACATGTAGGTGGGTGCCATGAAACAATGACATGTAGGTGGGTGTCATGAAACAATGACATGTAGGTGGGTGCCATGAAACAATGACATGTAGGTGGGTGTCATGAAACAATGACATGTAGGTGGGTGTCATGAAACAATGACATGTAGGTGGGTGTCATGAAACAATGACATGTAGGTGGGTGTCATGAAGCAATGACATGTAGATGGGTGCCATGAAAAAATGACATGTAGATGGGTGCCATGAAAAAATGACATGTAGGTGGGTGTCATGAAGCAATGTTGCAATATGTGGTTCGGGTGGGGTGGGGGTGTTGGGAATGAGGCACTGTCTGTCTACTTCAACATATGCGACTGACTGGAAGGTGATATGAGTGATATGATTCTACCTACAGAGATTACCAAGACTAACGTGTTACCATATAAACATTTAAATTAGCATATAATACGATTATACATGGTAGTCGGTTATTTTCACTAAAAAACAGTCCCGCTGTAGAATATGATCCCTAAATTGCGTCGCGCAATCATAACACCTACTTGTATATATATATATATATTATGTTCTATATATATATATGATATATATATGCTATTATATACTGAATATATATTAAAGCACATACGTCATATAATACACGTATGTTTATATTTATAACTATCTATGGCTAAACATTAGTTGACATGCGAAGCCCGTATACGATCAGAACCTGGTTTAATATGTTAAATTAACATAATATTTAATTGTATTAATATGTATCAACGATGCACAGTGGTTATTTTAATTAGAAATCAAAACAACTGCCTTCAGTTAGACCCCGACAAAAGGATATTCGCCACATAAAATGTATTTACAGATGTTTTATAAAACATTTGCTAACCCGACACAAGGATATATACCACATAATAAATGTATTGATATGGTTTTGTATAAATTATATCGTAAAAGTAAATGTAGCATGTACAGAACATATTCGATCAAAATCACGCAATTAAAACAAACACAATTACACGGACAAACAGAGGAACCACAGACATACAGGTAATCGTGAAAGTTCGACCAATCGCGTCATTTTTCGGGATCATACTTCGAAGAAGTGTACAAGATGTTGCGAATGACATACACGGTATACAAAACGGTACCGCATTGAAACGGTTACTGGTATGGAAACTGCTGGGTTTAAACCAGGTTCTAGGGTGCACCACACACCAGGGTGCACCACACACCAGGGTGAACCACACACCTCACTTTACCCTATCTGAGTACCAATTAAACGGGCAGTGTAAATAAGACACTTCTGGCCAGGCTATCCTCTAACAAACTAGCAGCATTATAGAAGATATAAGTAAACACAAAGATGATCATGAATGTATACTGAGTATAAAAGCAAAAGTCTAGAACGCCACACGGTAAGTACTTAGTGACTTAGCAGAAGCAACACTAGAATAAACAGTTAAACGAATGGCAAAACAAAACTGATTTGTTTGAATGGTACTGTACTGTATACCTCCCGCCATCCGTAAGAGTCGACACTTTCTCACTTGATAAGTCGAGCTCCCAGTTCGATTCCAACCCGCAGCGGTGAGAGACAATATTGAAGACACTCATTAAGGTGATTTTCCTTTTCAGGATTTAGAGAGACGTCATCATAGGGTCGACGATCTACCAGGTCATCGCATAATCAAAGAGGAAAGCATAGTGGGGAACTAAATGGGTCAACCCCTAAACATGCAGTGCGTTTGAAGATGATAGAACCGTCACCTATTTAGGTGCATTTCCTAAGTCAACACGTTTTATAAAGATTGTGTGAAACAGAACACGACTAAGGATCTTAGGAAGTTTGTAAATCACGTCACCATTGAAGTAAGGTTGTGATAGTTCTTGTCGCAGAAGAGTTCTTAAATTACTTTTAACCAAAACCCTAACCCGACACAAGCATACAAAACACACAATACATGTATTGAAAGGGGTAAACGTTTGCCAGAAACTTAATCTAACATAAAACAACTATATACATCACACAATAACTGTATTGAAATGGGTATGCAAGAAACAAAATCTGTCCTGAGACAAGTGTATATACCGCATAAAAATGTATCAATACAAGTTAATTGTAAGTGTTGTCATATTAGATATTCAGTAAAGTGGGGTTACTAGATATTCAATCAAGTGGGGTCTTGTTGTTTGTTTTATTGCGTGTTTTTAGTTGACTGTATTCTTCGAAAGCTACATTTCCTATTCGACTTAAATACCTACGTTTACTGTCCCGTTCAACGCATGTATGGGATAACTTTTCACCCTGATAAAACTGTTGAGTATCGCCCAACTAAAAGGAAAGTAGAGTCTATTGTACAATTATAGGGATGTTTACCTGGAAGTACCCTAGACGCGCCATCAAAGCGATCTTTCAAAATATCTCCAACTTGTCTAAAGAGAGGTAGCCGCATCCAGCACGTTTTAATCGTACAACTTCCGGACATACCGTGACACTTGCATTCCCGGTGCATCTCTCGTTTCACGTGCTGCAATAAGAGTGATAAGAAAGTTCTTACAGAGTTATTCCCCTTGCATACACGTTTGATTACACAAAACACCTCCTATTCGTTATT
Organism: Cyrtodaria siliqua; assembly: GCA_037043455.1. Lineage (NCBI taxonomy): Eukaryota > Metazoa > Mollusca > Bivalvia > Adapedonta > Hiatellidae > Cyrtodaria > Cyrtodaria siliqua. The sequence goes on along the minus strand of JAWPHD010013710.1, from coordinate 14,095 downwards.
AATAAAACTGCTTTCGAATGCGTTAGGCAATCACATCCGGTTTAATTGGTGTAATTCCAATTTATAATAAGTATACGTATTAGTTAGAGGCTATGAAGTGACATTTTAGCGACTGACCGGGGTTTCTTAATTGTTAAAATTTCACTTCTTAGCCTCTAACTGACTTAGTGTTTGCCCTACTTTTCCCCCGCGCTTCTACGAAACCACGCCTCTTAACAGGTTCGCGCTTCTACTAAATCCGCCTCCTTGTTTCCAAACAAGCGCGTGCCATTTAGTAAGCGATTACTTCATGATTAAATGGTTAAAATTGGTGATCGTTAGAAATTTACATGAATAAGTTTGTCATTTTTTTAAAATTCCTCACCGTCTGATTAGAGGAAAAAGTAGGGCAAACACTAAATAACATTAATCATCACACTTGATATATATAATCAAAAAATATATTTCTTTATCGTTAGCGCTGTCCTTATTCTCTATTTGTAAACATTTGTTTTGCTATATAGTTAATTGTGAAACGGTGAACCAGTTGTTTAATGGTCGCTAATTTTGTTTAAGGGCGGTGCGGTTTAAGGGCGACGCGTTAGCGGGCCGAATAGCGACAATTAAACGACGACATACTGTCACAAACGTCACAAATCACTGGTTAACCTATTTTAATGCCTTATATTACACCTCATTTGCATATTTCACTCTTTGTTTAATGTGACGTCATCCGGTCCATAAAGTTGCATATTGACCGGACGCCCGGTCCGATAGCTATAATAACGGACGTGTGAAAAAAACGACGTCAAAATAAATCATGAAACGTATTGATTTAATTTGTTGGTCAGATTCGGTATAATATAACAAATAATGTATGGTGCTTCGGTCCATATGAAGTTTATGGACTGTGCAGTCCATAAACTTGCATATGGACCTCAGCACCATACATTATCTGTTAATTATTGTTTTGGGCAGTATTACTGACATTTGAATTGAATTGAGTGGATTTTATAGTCGCACCAACTGCTGAGGTCATGCGTCTGACAAGCATTTAAGTACAACTAAATGACGTCACCCAACGTCACATGACTTAATTGGCGACAGGGTGTGCACTATTTAGTAGTCGTTAATCTTCGATTGCTACTTTTCCTATTGCAGGATTATGCCTTGTGAGTTAGAAAAGATGCATAATTATCAAATTATTATTTTCATCTCAGCGGCATAGGTATGTCAGCGGATAAGGCCGTGGTGCTAGAGCGACATTACATCTGCCCCGCGAGGATTCGCTCCCTGACGGAGGCATGTCTGATGCTTCATCCTTCATATCATCTCCCTCTGAGGTTGCTGTCTCTTCATAAACATATCATCTCCCTCTGAGGTTGCTGTCTCTTCATAAACTAATATGATGTGCTAACGGGACGTTAAAACTCATTTACTTCCATTTCTTTTGATCTGCTCAACACACATACAACTAACTAGTGTTACTGCCGCTAAGTTTGATTTGATTTGCATTACGTGTTACCGCCTTAATTCCAGTAAGCGATTTGAAAGCTTATAATCACAGATATTTCGTTAAAAACATTTTTTACTGAAAAAAGGCGATAACCTGTTTAACGTTACATATTAAATGTTTTAATTTTACAAAATGCAAACGTTTTAAGCCGAACTTAAGGTTTTATTTCATACTCCAGCCAACCCCGTTTTCGCTTCTTGGAGAAGGGGTTGGATGGGGTATGAAAGTTAATACTCGGGCCACGTAATGGTTCACCGTTATTCAAAGGTACTACAATGTTAAGACTATGAAAGAGTTATTTGAACCTATACATTTTAGTCTTGTTTTAGATTTCCTGAAAGAAATCAGACTATATAAATCGTTATAATATTATCTTATATATATTTACTTATTTGTATACCCGTTGAGGGGCATTTGTTGATTTACATATATAGTTTATATTATTACCATATCATCCCTTATTTGTAAATAGTTTTATCTTTATATATTTACATTAATTTTTAATTACTACTTCATTTCTTAATTTTTCATCAGTTTTTGCGCCTATTTTTGACCTATTTTGAGTCGACGTGCCTTAAAACACCATTCATTCATTCATTCATTCATTCATTCATTCATTCATTCATTCATTCATTCATTCATTCATTCACCGTTATTCTTAATAAGTATTAATCGGATTTTTAAATATGCTTTCTGGGCCAGCCTCCTTAATAACAAACACCTGCTTAATTGTATGACAAGCACAGGAATTTGGATAATCCACATTACCGCTGCGCGTGAACCAATCTTGAATCAAATAAGTGACATTTGCCGAGGTGTAAAAAGTGTAGAGTCATAGAAGAGAAGTCATAAAACAGTTATTAAGGTTAGAAAGGCAAGTATTTAGTACTTAAATGGTTTCACCCATGGTCTGACTATTGTACGATACATCGTTAAAACGTCGTTTCATTATATAGTTATTTCTCAATTGCATGCGATACCACCACGGGTTTGAACCAATTTAAAGGGACTGGAGTAGATCTGGAAGACAAATGTGTGTCATTCAAATACGAGTAATCTCACCATTCAATGTATATATTATGCACTAAATTATGTCCCATAAAAAAAACGATTTAGTTATTGTTAATGAAATTGAAAACTCGACGACTCGGCTAGTTTGTGGTTCATTACTATTAATTAATATGATGCTTTAAGGCTGTAATAAATTCTTGCTTTGCGATCTTATTACATTTTCTTTTTCTAATATGTACACTTTCTCGCAATATTAACCCTATATGACTTATTGATGAACAACACTATTACACCGAATCGTCGTGTTTTGCATTCCAAAACATTTTCATAAATATCGATCGAACTTAATATGCCTTTTGGTAAACGCTTTTGCATTTCATATGAAACTGAATTTCTCTGGTATTATCAATTGCCACAAATTACTCTTCAATATCGCCTTCTGTCCCTTTAAAGTATCTTTGTTTTGCAATACCATATTGCTATTATTTTTAAAAGATGAATGGGAATTACGAAAGTACAAGCAAATATATATGTTTTATAATGCACAACCTCGACAAAGATTAATAGTTTCAGTTTGAACATTTATTAGTAATAAAAACCCACCTACCCGTCTACCCGCTTCATTATTATGCAAATTCATCATATATCGAAAATCCCGTCCCTTTTCTACAACATCAACAAACTTCCTCGAAAACGTCTTTCCGAAATTAGCGTTATCACTGCATCCACCCCATTCCCAGTCCACACCGTCTGGTTGACGCAGATTATAATTGCACGTGCACGTGTATATGCTCCCGTCAGCGCATGCTCGTGCCACAGAATGAGCTATGGCAGCACTTGTTATTGCATATATAAAAGCTGTTTCTCTGCAACCTGAAATATAGGCAGATATACTTCATTACAATATATACTTCGCAACAACGTTAATGTTATGGATTTCATATTTATATAAAAAGTTAATACAAATATGTAATGTAACAACTGTAACAGAATACAACTAAAAACTGAAAAAAGACAGTAACTTGTTCAGTAAACAGCACTTTAAAAGATGACCTAAATCTAAACATAGTCTTATTTTATTTATATATTCCCAAAAACTTACTTTGGGGAGTATACGTAGGCATTGACATTTTAAAAGGGGTAATGAGACGATATTAAGAAAAATACAATGACTCCTATTGCAATATGGGGTGGGGTGTTTGAGGGTGGGGGTGGGTGGGGATGTGGGGAGTGGAGTACCGAAGTCTTGATTTGAATGAGTAATCAAAGCATATAAACTTGAAAAAAACTTGTTCCTAAAATGTAAATGTCATATTTGGCGCATTATTTCATCTGTTCTGACACATAACAGTGTTTATATGATCGACACTATATATATATAGTATAACATATACATGTAATCTATATAATATAACATAACTTGGTGTAACACATGGTGTACGGAAACGTATACTGACCCCTCTTATTTGTTTCATAACTATTTGGTTTGTTGATTGCTTTATATATTACAGGTCGAAAGGTAAGTATAAACAAAGTTAGAGATATTTATTTATTTCATAAATAAGTTAAAAGATATTTTAGCATATATATATGAAATATTTTAAAACGTAAAGCAATTGCATGGTTAAATATATTGTTTAAATAAAGTAACATATATTAACATGTTTATATATTTGCCGAATGTTTATTGTACAACACCTATATATAGTCATCTGTATAATACATCTGATAGCTTTATAGTAAACAATATAAATATATAGCAAACGCATGAGCTTATATAATATAACATATACATATATACTATGTCATATAAATATATAATATAACATATACATATATAGTATGACATATACGTAATATAATATAACATATACATATATAGTATGACATAACAGTATACCTATGCTATGTAACACATCTTATCTATATAGTATCACTTGATATAACTTGATATTATCTTTATAGTATAACTTGATATTACCTTATATTATACCTTAATAGTACATATAAATGCATAGTATAATATATATGTTGATAATAATCCACATGATACATAGAGGATATGTGTTGTTTTGGAGTGAATAATATATTTTATTTCATCGAGAAGCATGAGTGAAAATATAAAAGTTTTCTCACGTCGAGATGAAATAAAATATGTTATTCACGACAAAACAACACGTTTTCTTTTTATTTTATTATTTTGCAAAACTTACGGTAGAACAAAAGGGAGGCAATAATTTCAATAACTAGGCCGCTTTACACATTTTTTGCGCGACTACAACAAAAATATTTTATTTATATCCAAATATATAGAACAAATTGTTTAATATATTTATATTAGCAGTCATTTCCTTTTAATTTTTAAAATCCATTTCAAATCATTGTTTGAATAGATTGTACAATTCGGAGTGTTTTCCTCTTGACACGTTTACATTTGCGTAGGAATATATTGTGAATCGTTTTATTGTTCATCTGTGTTAGTACATTAAAAAAGTAGTACTAGCAGCTACTGTGGAAATAAAACTCTTTATTATATAACCTATAAATAGACGCGTTTTCATTGGCTAAAAAGTAATTTTTTAGAAAAAATATCTAGCGATATTGACCTGTTTTTTTGATATTGACCTGTTTTTTTGATATTGACCTGTTTTATATAATTGTTTTTTTGATATTGACCTGTTTTATATAATTGTAAATTGAGGGTTATATAATAAAACAGTTATGGACTTTTCAGCTGTTATACATGATGTTGATATGCACCAAAAAATCATTATTGACCTCGGCTATCGCCTCGGTCAATAATGATTTTTTTGGTGCATATCACATCATGTATAACAGCTGAAAAGTCCATAATTGTATAATATTCCACAGTGTGGATTAACAGTTAAAATACAGTATTTCATTGCATATCATAAAATAAATAGAGGATATTTGTTGGTTTGGAGTGAATATAGGATTTATTTTAAAGCACTCGTGAAAATATAAGTTTTCTCACTTCAAGATGAAAATAAATCCTATATTCACGACAAACCAACAAATATTCTATTTATTATATACTTTTTATCATGCAACACTACCAAACTGTTTCAAACAGAAAATACGTTTCGTTCCGACAGTTCCCCTTTAACGTATTCGCGGATAAATATAGTAACGCCTGCGCGTGAGGCGATTTACATACATTTATTGCGCATAGAATATAGTTCTAAACTTTGACACGAATTATGACTGTTATAAGCAAATGTAGAAAAATGTAGTTCCATTTTTTCCGGCAGTGAGATATAAGTTCTTATATTCTCACTGTGAAAATATAAACAATGAGAATATAAGGTTTATTCTTACCATACAATCGCTAATTCACTGGGAAGGATATAATAAATAAGTATATTTATATAGTATAACATATACCTTTATTTTATAACATATATCTTCATAGAATAGCATGTACCGGTTAATATTAACATACCTATTTAAGATATAACAATTTCCTATAATATTACATACATATTTATAGTTTAACATATATCAATATAATATAACCTATATACTTATAATACAACAAATACATATGTAGTATATAAAATACCTTTATACTATTACATATACCTATAGAGTATAACATAATCCTTTATAATAATACATCATATACTTTTATAATAGTTCATACATCTATATATTATAACATACCCATATATAATAGTACATATATCTAGTTATATACACCTTTATAATATTACGTATTTCTGTGTGGAGATACATTTCGTTTGTTTACATACTAATCGAACAGCTCAGAACAAAACAGACAGGCAATTGATAAAAACGTCATCAAAGATGTTTATACAATATTTATTTCACATGCAGAGTTTTCACGTGCAGCGTCAGTGTCAGTATGTGTCAGTATGTGTCAGTATATGTTTTATTTACCACACAGCGCGGTCTCCAGTAATAGAAACCGCGATAAAATAATATTTAATAGTTCACATTAAAGCTCGCATCTAACCGCGATGAAGACATTTTACAATTCTAGCCTTTAAGCTTTGCATTAAAAGTCATATTTTATATCACAAATATATGTTATTATTACGAAATGAAAACACAAATGAAAGATTCAAGGGCGCTTTCATCCGAAGTCGTTTTTAAGAGAGGTTCCCTCCCCACCACACACACACACACACACACACACTAATTCATTTAAAATATATCACATTATTAGATACATTTCTTGTTCTTACTGTTTACTTATTGATTGCCTTATAGTGTGATATGTATATAAATAAATGTGGACTTCCGGAAGAAAGTGTGACACGTTGCATGTTTGAACCTTAGAGTATGACCTTTAAATAAAAAGCAATGTTATAAGTGTTATACGTATACAAATGCTATAAAAGCAGCACATTGTTTTTTACCAAAAAAAACAATCATATACCCCATTTGGGGCTTACTTGTACTGATATAGAGGGGTCCTCATGCACGTCTGACGTATTTTCTTTAAAGTACATACCATAAGGTAACCATAAGGTATAATCATGCAACATTTCATACATTCTTTACACGTTTACCTCTATATGGCTTATACATATCCCACTATTAGTCATTGTTGATTTGTTTAATGTAAAACAATCAATACATTTATGCACAAACACGCATTACCTATTGTATTGATTTAATATCATATACGTTCGACGTCATAAGATATTCTTACGTCACATATACGTATTGTATATTGTTGCTTATTCGTGCAATTAGTGCTGCCGTGGCCGGTATAGTAAAGACGCTGCGTCCAAAACGTCCTCGCCTCTCACCAGGTGCGAGTTCGAATCCCACTGGGAGCTCGATTTGCCAAGTGAGAAAGTATCGATTCTTACACCTGCATGGCGGGCGGTATACAGTACTTCTCGCATACCGGAAAAGGATATCCGTCATTTTACCGGGGCTATATATTTCCATCTCACCCTAGGGTCGAGATAAAATTCACGCGCGCCAACATCCGGTATGCAGGAAAACATGCAAAACGTTAGTAGCTGGCGGCGTCAACGCACAGCATGACTCTGATATGCAAGAAAAAAGAATCTATCATGGGTATTCGGTTCAGATAGGGTATTCCAACCCTCGGTATAAGTGTTTTAATCGGAACATCGGCAGAGCCTCGGTTCCGATAAAAACACTTATACCTCGGGTTGGAATTCTCTATCTTCACCGGATACCCATGAAAGATTCTTATATGGTTATACCCAGGGAAATTGTGGTGATCTGCCTCTACCACAAAACGACTGACCGATATAGTTTTCCTAACACGTGTTAAAAATGACGTAAAACGCCATTCAAACAAACAAATAAACAAACAAACCAATATCCATGTCTTTACTATTTACACAAAATGCATATGATAGAATAAAGAAATACGTTTTACAAACGTTATCTATGTCATAATACTAATTAACAACATTTTCTACATTATTGCACTAGATCACTGGTATTTAAAACAATGAACTATCTAACAAATATGCAAATGATACCACTATGTGGGTATATTAAATAACATTTCATTAAACAATTGCATGCGATTGAACATTAATAGTAACCAGATAGTTGAGTACACAAAGTTCACGAACAGGAATATGACATGTTTGCTTGACAGTCATTATTTATATTAGTATAGAACTAATCTTCCTTGGAGCCCTCTCTGTTAAATAGGCAATACAATTCATTAAACCACACAAGGTAAAACAAAACACACTCAAGTACACATTATTAAAAAAATCGTATGTGGTGTGCTGATCATACTTGTTTATTTTGTTTTTACAAACTCATACAATTGCGGATACTGAAGCGAAGGGATGGACAAATAAAAATGTTTTGCGTTTTGGAAAGACTGGAGCACGCACATAAGCAGATCATGTGCACGCACATAGTGTGTCTTTAAACACCAACATACAAAATATTCATTCTTTTAAAAGGTTCAAAATCATTTTTATTGACGACATTTATGTTATTATCTTCCGTATATGATACATCTAAAGTTGTTTAAGACTTTGGGACAGCTTCAATGACATACATTCTATAACAACTAGATATATCGAAAACATCACTTTTACCAGAAAAAAGTTATACGCGTTTTCGCATGAGAATGTTAACTAAAAAATAAAATCTACAGGCCTTTACATTAGCGAGTGTTGGAAACGATGCACAAGGCGATCTAGTTCGAGTGCAGATATATCGACATGCATTCCTTCGCTCATATTGTGAGATATGATACAAGATTAAAAGGCGCATCAACGTTATCAAATGTCCAGCGACCATGGCCTGGTTCTTGTGTATAGCTAACAGTCCACTAGACAGTCAGCGAGTTGGCATTTCACGCATTTAGCGAAAAACATATGTTAATCTTATACAAAACATATGTCATTACAATGCAATTATATAAACATATCTTCTATTTTAATCATAACATCTCTCTCTCTCTCTCTCTCTCTCTCTCTCTCTTGAGAAATATACCGGTGTCTGGTATACATGTACACAGTTTGAATTTAAACAACAACTCCCTCTCTCTCTCTCTCTCTCTCTCTCTCAGATATATATACAGGTGTCTGTATAAATGTACACAGTTTGAATTTAAACAACAACTCTCTCCCTCTCTCCCTCTCTCTCTCCCTCTCTCTCTCTCTCTCTCTCTCTCTCTCTCTCTCAGATAGATATACAGGTGTCTGTATACATGTACACAGTTTGAATTTAAACACCAACATACCGAATGTGTAAATGTAAAGGAGCCGATTGTATATCAGCTTTAATAAGCTTGTTTTCATATATGTTGATTATTTCTAAATAATATCTATAGGAACATTACGAAATGAACATTATTTAAACAAACGAATACTTAACATAATTGTCAACCGCAAACTCTCAATGAGAATATGTATTTTCATAAAGACTCATAGTTTTCTTCTTAACATTTCGAAAGTCGTTGTTTCCTTTATTTTTCTGTAAACGTCTGATAGTTTTGAAGTCCATTACCATACTGTAGTTGCGTACTATTTTCTTTAATTCAGATGTTTAAAACAATTGAATACAGCTTACACATTTGCCTTTCTGATGTATATACTAATAGATAAAAACTTCGTGTAACAACAATACATCCAAACATATACTTAACGCCATTAAAAGTGCAAGTTTTTTAAAAAAAAAAAAAGGTGTTTATTTTTTAATTAAAATGTCTCCAAGATATGTACATGTCCACATTCCCTATAAATGTGGTGATCGATCAAATTCATATATTGAAAGAAGTAAAATCGGAATTATGCGAAAATCACGTGCACACCAAACTTGCGTTTTTAATGGCGTTAAGTATGTTTTAAAGAAGAACCATTCTTAATCGGCTTCATCTCAGTTCATTGAAAATGACGGATTGTATAGAAGCCACACGCCGTGTGGCGGGTGCCGTCCAGGGATCAGCAGTGTTATTACTTACGATATTCGAGCCCAGTCAGTGTGGCTTTCAAGTAGAATACCGGTGCTGGTATGAAACAACCAATTATTTTTCCCTTAGACACTAATGTTAAAATGGCACATATTAATGATTTGCTGTAACTGCAGCTCAAGTATGGATCATGCAGCAGTGTCATTTTTATATAGAAAACTAATTTTCAACTTGAAAAATCACTAGAAAATGTGGGGTCACAAGACATGTCAGAAAGTTCTTTTTCGTTTACTAAACAGGTCAAGGGTACAGCTGTTTTCATTGATAGTTGCTCACAAAGTGTATGCATACATTCGAAATTTCGAAAATGTTTATCAGTGATCCAGTAAAACTTATTAATACGCTTCTTATACATATAGCAACACAATCGAATAGTCATGGGCTGTTTGTCCATACTTATAATGCCCATTTCCATAAAAGAAGGAGGGATTACTTTTTATTATAGGAACTACACCTCGAAGGTTTACATGCAATTGGTGGTAGTAAACCTGCTTGTGTGAATGAGAGTTATTGCAGAATACATTCGAGTCTGCTATTTATTTGTCTCTCGTGTTTGTGTTCGTTGCTACCAAGCGTTCCCTTTTTCAGTATTTATCATAATGTTAAATTACTGCGGACGATCTAATAGCTTTAGTGATGCCAAATCAAATACAAAATGAAAACATCGTTATGTGTTTCAGTTTCATATGCAGTGTTCATATGCACTGAGTAGACACCCTGATCTGTCCGTTTAATTAATGTTTAATTATTATTCCTAAATAATTTGACGAATCGGCCAGTTTGTGTTGTTTAAATTCATATATATATAATTATCTGTAATAAATGCTTGTTTTGTGAACGAAGCATTCATTCAGAAACTTATAGTAGATTATAACACAGACATAATAACATTTATTAGGTCGTTGATGCTAAGCACAACTGATAGCAATATAAACCCAATATGAATAACTATTTCTGATTTATTAACACAAACCAGCCGAGTCATCGTGGTGTCCAGACCAAATATTTCCATAACCAATCATTAACCCGAAGGTGTCAGACCAATGCATGTATATATTTCATATGAAACTGAAGCCCACTATGATGGTTTTCATTTTTGTTTGTATTCATATATTTGGATGGATACAATCACTCTTCCAGGTCGCCTATAGTCCCAGGTCGCCTAGGTCGCCTATAGTCCCAGGTCGCCTATAGGTCGCCTATAGTCCCAGGTCGCCTATAGGTCCCTTTAAGTATAAATACTTTTTTTTATTTATTTTTTTGAAAAAGGGATCTCTTGGAAGCAACAACAACCGAAGCATTGTGGTGTAGTGGTTAGAGCGTCTGCCTTGCATTCGGGAGGTCGTGGGTTCGAGTCCCCTGACCGCGTCATACCAAAGACTTTAAAAATGGAGTAGTCACATGTAACCCTTGCCTGACGAGCAAATAATGGGTAGTACTACGACTGATTGACCAGTGTCAGAATAATGTGACTGGTGGGTATCATGTCTACTACGGCGTGGTATTCCAGTGTGGCAGCACTATAAAGAAACCATTGAGTTCGCTGCTTCAAGTAGACATATCATCACATCACACACAAAAACACACAGATAAAAGTCCAGACTCCATTGTGCCTATAATCGTCGGGTAGGACGCCTGTCGTAGGCGGACGGACTATAATCCTTAGAAATACACACACACACACACACACACACACACTCACACTCTTGGAAGCAACAAACACAACCAATGGAGCAAATTAGAAGAAACATTAGAAGACTCGGTTTTATTGAGTCTGTTCATGAGAGGTAATATAAGTTGCCACACCTCTCACGCCCACTAGCAACGGCTTAAGCGATATTCTACTTTAAAGCCACACATATTGAGCTTGATGATCCCAAAGGATCAGTAAGTAATAACACTACTGATTTGTAGTCGGGGCGACTTTCTACGGCCGCCAAACAGAACTAAAGTAACGCTAATGTGAATGTGTATTCAAACATCTCTAGAGGAGAGAATAGAACGTACTTAATTAAATACGACAGTAGGTCAATGAGTCCTGACCGGTTGTTTGGTTCTCAACAAATAAAGTTAAAACTATGCCTTGCTCTATAAATAGTTAAACATGAAAATCTACGATAATAACCGTAGAAAATCAGTAAGTGTCCGGATGTGTCTATATGCAAATTGGTAAATCTCAACTCGTCTTAAATCAACTAAAACACAAGTGCGCAAAGGAAATACGATTCGTTCGTACAAGAGTTTAAATTTCACATCGCTGACAAGTATAAAGCAGCTATTAATTATGACGTTACTTAATATCATGTTACCGATGGAGTACCAGATAAAAGTTGTAAGACTTGCTAATTTCCATTCAAGTTGATAGCTGTTTGTGCAGACTTCAGGTATAATGTGACTTTAATGTTATGGTATGAAAATTACTGCTTAGATACACAATATATCGACGGTGAAAAGTTGACAAAATATTGGGGCTTATTAATTTCATCACAGTGTAGAATGTGATGCATGTAAGGACGGGTGGCTAATAAGGCGCTATTAAGTTACACAGTGATTCTATTAAGTTACACAGTGATACTTTACTGAAAAGATAGCCATCTTTAAAAAAACGAAAACATACAATCTAAATATGTTATGATATATAACTAAATATTTCACACAGAGCCCATTGTGCAGTCATTCAGTATCTGTTTTCTATTGATATTACACAAAATAGGAAACGATCATGGTAGGTTGTTTCTTGCTTGGATTTGTTTAAAAAAACGTAAAGTCCGCACTCAGTATGCGTTTTAAAATAAATTTTGGTTATATTTCATTATTTACGACTGAAATGGCACGCATATTTCAGATTGAGAACAATATTTATATCCTAAGTGCAAACACTTTAAAGTTAAATTTTCCATTCACAAAACCACAGCCTTGTCACAACTCATGCGGAATAGCCACATCAAAAGTCGAGAGAAATTCAAATACAAGAATGTTTTCTCAGCGGTCCATTTTCCACTGTGATGACCATATTAAGTTTTGGCATATGTGAAACATATTAACTCAGGCAATTGCGATTTTGATTTCACACCTTTTAACGGTTCCCTGGTCTAAGTATGGCAACCTTTTATATGCGAAGAATGCTGCAGCTGAGAAAGTTATCCCCCATAGAGTGTAGGTGTTCAAGAGAAAATCATTTACCAATTTGTATCTTTAGAGACTCGACAGCTTACATATGGGAAAATTATTCTAATTCGCTGCGAACACGAATTGAGACATCAACTGATCATAAGGTGGCATTGTGTTAACATATTCTAATATGAGCTTATTTATTACCCAGGAATATGTTAAAGTCATCTGAGCGAATAGAATCTATTACCGGCAAGGTAGAAATGTCATTAAGTCGACTCTAGGATTATATTACTATTTATTAACCACTTTTTATCACCAATACATGCTGTGAGTGTGTTTGACAGATGTTTAAACGTCTTAATAGGGTACATACTTAAAAGGTTGAAGTCGAATTTACGTGATGTAAGTTTAGTTTGACTCAAATAAAATGTACATAAATGCATTCAAATAACTAACACAAACAGTATACATATGCCCAAACGAAAGTGTACACATCTTCTTTTAGAAATATTCAAAACGATTCAATGACAAATTTAGCAAACAAGTTTAAAACATACAAAACTTTTAGATTAATAAAGTATGACACTTTGTACATGTTGTATGAAAAGGCCATTCAATAACAGAGTTTGATTTCCACAAAGCCATAAACGAGCAAAACAAAAACTGCAAAATGCATTAAGTTGAATATGTTGTATGGAGTTGAATGGGAAAACAATCAGCTTATCTTGCTATTTGTCGGTTTTCTTGGAACCGAAAATACAGCATTCAAGGACCACAGTCAACCACAAACACGCACAGAAACAAACAACAACTACAAAGATTAATAAAAGGCAAGATATGACATCACAAAAATAAAAGGGTTGATAATATGGCTACCGCCTTGGAACGGTCAGTGGCAAAATACAAAAGGCCGCTGGATTTACCTTATTCTGAAAAATGAAGTTAGTATGTCTGAACGCATTTATGACTTTACATTACATTTACAGCAATGTAAGTCAAGGGTG